>JAZHYW010005892.1:0-10712 GCA_037355805.1 Ixodes ricinus
TCAGGGGCGGATGCAGGAATTTCCTGAGGGCGGGGTCAGGTGTTGGTCAGCGTACCATATGTTCAGAAACCTCCCTCTCCCTCGTTTCACGCCCTAAATTTTACACATGCAGAAATCAAGAGGGGGGTCAGGACATCCGACCCCCCCCCCCCCCTCTAAATCCGCCCCTGCGCTACTTGTCCCAGAACACAAATTTAAATTACTGATAGGCGACATCTGAATCCTCCATGCACACGAAAGATGCTGCAGTCAACGGGCGATGTGGTGTCGTAGTTCGTCTAAAGGTACGATATGGTTTACAACAAACCATACACAATGCATCTTCCGTAAATGAAACCGAACGTATTTCTCGCAGCAAAAGAGGGCCCTTTTCATATTGTGTTTTATTTTAAAGTTTTTGCTTTCTCGCATTGAAATTTTGGCTTTGCTTGTGTACTGACAAACGAAGCTTGGGTTCGCCTGATAGCGAAAAGTGAGACACTCTTGAACAGCAAGACATCTCCGTCCACTCCACGGTGCGATCAGCGTTATTGCCCCATGAAAGCAGAGCACCAGGCAGTGTTTTTCCAAAAAGTGTTTCATCGCGCTCGAGCCACCGATAATGCGAGGACTGAAAAGGAAAAGACGGAGGCCATCGTGGACGGCACGTGTGCATGTGCAGAGTGTGCCTTTGTGTTCTAGCCGGTGCTGATAGGCAGCGCTTCCAATGCAGTTGAGCTGCCTCTCTGCTGTTCCATTTTATTTTGGCATCGCCTGTACATTTTCACATAGAACCACACGCTGGAGAAATATGCAACATTATTCCTAACTGTCTTGTGATTGTACCCAAAGACCCGTAACTTTAACTGTAGTCAATCATAGGGCAAGATGGAAGTAACATAGGGGTAAAAACAATAGGTTCACTATTCGGCTTGCTGATTATTTTTTTTAAGTAGTCAGCCATCATAGTTACCATCTCCCTTTGCATCTCATTTGACTCTTCCTGCAGACGAAGAGCGCGCTTTGTGTATTTGAGTTCTTTTTTTGCCAGCTTCTGCACTACGCTCATCCGCTTGTTTGTGGAGCTGCAAAAGTTGCATTGCCACTGACGGCCCATCCCTCTTACGCTTACAGTGTTTAGCAGGCTGAGAGGTTAGCACCACTACCACTGGGCAGCCTAGCCCTTTGGGACGGCAGGTCATTCTCCCCTCGCTCTCTTCAGCAGCTCCAGGGGCCTCTTCAGCTGCTGCACCAGCTGTGGCCACGACCACAGCATCCTCTGCGGCTTCTGTCACAAGCTCCACCTTAAATACATAACAAAATATATGTTGCAGTCACATGTTTTAAACAGAGCACAAGGTACCGACCTAGACCCACGGTTCAAAAGCTGATAGTGCAACCCCAATTTTTGTTACACATTTATGTACTATGGCAAACACTTTTTTTTAATTGTGCACGCAATCTGCGGCTTAAGCTATGTGTGCAATGTACAGCAGCGCAACCGAGTTAGTGCAATCTTTCTTTTTCTCTTAGAATTCAAAGATTATATTGGTAATTCTGGGAACCAACCTAAGCGACAAAATTTTATGCTTCACAATTTTTCATTTTAGTTTATAAAGTGATAATGTTGTGCTCGCATCAGCCTGTGTCGCACAGCGTCCAATATCTTGACCACATCGCTAAAGATGTCCCGACTTGTAAAATGGAACAGGTTGAGACACTGAAGTCAATGTGAACAATGGATTGTGAGGAACACCAACTTGAGCATACCTAATAGTTATATTTTTTGAAAGAAGTCACTGTTCACTTTCAAAACTTGCTACTGCACTTTTCAACGGTAATAGCGCACTGATGACACTGACTTACAAAAATAAATCAGGTCATGCACTGCTTTAAAGCTAGTGACACCTCATACAGCTCTTGGATAATGCTATGCTCACAGCAAATTTCGCTTCACTGAATGCCCTTCTCAAGCCGAGAGTACAGAAATTTTTCGCAAATTTCCCATTCTCAAAGATTGGAAGCGGCATTTGACCTTTTAGAGCAGGTGTGACTGCACCGACAAACTTGACAACGCCAAGGGCGACAATGGCGGGATAGCCGAGAAGGGGCAGCTCTTGTCTCGCAATGCTGTAGAGGTGCCTGTTGATGTGTCCGCCTCTCCAAGACAGTGCCGCGGAGAAGGTGCTGAGAAGCTTCAGGGATTCTTTCCCTGGTCCGAAAAATTCCTCGCCACACTACTTGTTGAGGACGGCTGGGCAGCCAGGAAACAAGTGCAGAAACCACTAAAAACGTCGGCGCTAGAGTCCACCTTAAAGGGAAGCTGAACCGAAATCTGTATTCCACAAAGCACGGCGGCAAAAGCGTGGAACGGGATGCTACAAACATCAAAACATCACTCATACAACGATATATCTAATGGATGACCGTATTTTAAAAAAAAAGGCGCAATTGACAGATATGTTTACGTCTTGTTTCCCTGAGAGGGAAGGGAACGGCCTCGCCGCCGCCTTGAGGGGGCAAAAGGAAGAGAGGAGGAAACGAGATATCTTGACGTCCCGTGCCTCGTCAACCTCGTTCTATCGTGACCTTTTTTTTTCCCCCCAAAATACGGTTGTTGATTTGAAATATCGCTTCACGAGTAGTGTTGTAGGGATTGTAGCGTGCCGCCTACCGCTCTTGCATTGTTTTCTGAAATCCAAATTTCGGTTCACCATCCCTTTAAAAAGCAACTCCGCTTCATTTTTGATATTTAGAAAACTATGCAGCCCTCTTCAGTATCATATAGGAAGACCCCATGTCAAATATTACGATCTAATTCCGTCTATATATTTAATAAACTGGCGAGCAAACTTTCAAACGAGCGAAGTCGCCGAAATCTGCCAACTCTAGCGTGCGACGTGAGGCGCAATCGTCAGCGCAGTCAATGCGACGGAGTGGAGCGGCCAACGTTGAACCACTACGCCAGAGGCATGACTACGTCATTCTCACGTTTTGGTTGTTTTTACTTCTCAGAGCGAAATTGAACGATGACGTCATGAGTTTCTCCTCCCGGTGTTGGCTCTACGGCGTCCACGTGATCACCGTAACGCGGATGCGCTAGTTTGCGCTGCCCTGCGCGTTTATCGCATGTCCGGTTTCTCCGCTCTCCCTTCTCCTCTTTCGTGTTCTCCCCTTCCCCTCTCCCCCGGGCCATCACCGTCCACGCCATGCGAAGCGACCTGCCCGCGTCACGTGTCCTGTACCTCGCCCCCACGAACGTCGCAAGACCACGTGGTTCGACGTGACGTGGCCATGACTTTGAGGACACGAGACCAATGTTGCCTGACGCAACCGAAGTTTCGGTTTCGGTATCAGCTGATGTTTAAATTAGGATTACACAAATAATATTCAACATTTCGCGAATCCGAAGACGTAGAGCTGTTGAGTAGTACTTTGTAAAATGGAATCACATGTAAGCCTAAATTTTCCGGAATTGAGCGGAGTTGCCCTTTAAAGGCGAGAGGGCGCCCGTTGACCTGGACCTCAACGTACCGCCTAGTTCCGAGCCACCGCTGCAACGGAGTGGAGCTCCACAGATCCGAGGCGCTTCTTTGACCGACATACCAACGAAAAGTAGCCTTGCTTCTTGCAGTGGTTAGACACCGCTTTGCCGGCTGGGCAGTCCGACCGTCGGTGAATCTCATAATTGCAGAAGAGGCACTGCCCACCTTGGCTGCTTCTGAAGCCTCTCGAATGTTGCTGTTGCTGGTTCCAGAACCTTCGTGCAGGTCACGTGACGCAGAGTTGCCACAGTCCCGTCTGAGGTCCTGTCCATGTGCACGCTGCACGGGCTTACATGAAGTCACCCGCGCAGCGTGCGGGCAACTTCATGTAAAGGCCGTGAAGAAACTGTCGACGGTCTCGCCTGGCTGTTGTGTCCGCTTGTGGAACCGGGAGCTCTCGTACACCTCTTTTATGGGGTGCACGAAGAAGCTTGTAAGCCACCGGGTGACTTCTGCGCAAGACTGCACGTGTCTCCGTCGGACATGAGCGAACCGAGGACGATGCGAGCCCGTGGACCCATGCAACCCTTGTCTCGTCCGGCGCCACGTGCATGCCGGTGACGAAGGAGAACTCCTCGAATTGCTGCAACCAGGGAAGCCACTCGCCGGCATCGTCGAAGGAGAACGGGGCCAGTCTCCGGAGACTGGCGGCAGCAAGGGCAGGAAGTGGAGCGTCCTTAGCAGCCATGTCGAACGGCGGTAACAAGGGTTCCCACTTCTGACGCCATGTAGTGGGTGGGTTCGAACCGAGGCGGCCGAGGATGCACGCCGAAGCCGCGGCGGACCAAAGATTGACGCTTGTAGTCCCCGGCAGAAATGCACCCGTTTATTCCCAGCAAATATTTTTTATCGACAAGCTAGAGGGTGCCCCGTAGTTGGCTGGGCAATCACGCCCTCTACAGACACCTAGTGCAAATGTCTCCAATATTGCTCAGAATACATCTAGTAATCTGTTCCCTGGAATGCCGTTGGAACATTCTGAAATGCAACAGCAAGCTATTGGGGAAAGCTGCCATTGGTTCACGGAAAGATCACTGAAGCGGCCAAGGTGGAAACAAGTGAGTTGAGGGTGATTTTGCAGGTTGTGAGAGTGGATGAAAAATTCATCGACACTGTCGAGCAGGGTGGATGAAAACGTTCGATATTGTTTTATCGAAGTCTGCAACACAAGCCATGGCTGGTATGGACATTTGCACACTCAGCATTCGTAAAGATATTCACCTCTTTGTAACATCAAGGAATAAAAAATGTGCATTCACCAAATCCGCATGCCCATTAGATTTTACTTCGTTCGCAGAACGCGCGTCCTCAAGCCTTTAGATGAAGCCGTCAAAAACGCACCACGTACAATCGGCGTGTAACTGGAACGTGAGCACGAAAAACGCACGGCTCGGTAGATACGTTTGACGTACCTCGAGACTTTCCTCCAGGAGGCTCGCGTCGTTCAGTGGCAGCGACCCCAGGAACTTGTGCAGGGCCGAGAAAAAAAACCACTTCACAGGCTCAGAGCCGGTGGTGAGCGCCTCGCGAGTGTTTGCTGAAAGCAAAAGAAACAACAAATTAATGATAATGCAGGATAATGCTCCCAGGAGCTAAAATGCTCCCTAGTTTACTTGCTCGCGTCAGACGTTTTCCCTACCGGTAGATTTGGCCAAGATTCTCTATCTTGAGTTTCACTTGCTTCGCGGTGAAAAGCCCGACTGGCCCAACGCCGGCTCTCGCCACCGCCGAGTTAAGGGATTCAGTGATGCGGGCGAAGATGGCCGCATTTCGCTTCACTCCGCGGAGAGAGGCAAGGTTATCTTCCCAGAGGGATATAACGGTAAGCGTTGTATCGCGCGTCCAAATCAACCGCTTTTGGCCGCCGTTTCCTTTCGCGGACGCTGCTGACGTGCTCGCACCGGAATTCGTGGTCGCCATTTTGGAAGAGCTCCGTTCAGTTGATGGGGGTTGTCAACTGAGGTACGCGATCTCAGTTGAACTCAACTGTCATTAGCGGCTCGATGACAGTTGGCGCCGCCGTAACTCCGGCCGATCGCGATTGAGTCAACTGTCGTTGACTCAATGGCAGTTGAGAGCGCCCGTGTAACTAGGGTATAAGTCTGCCTTTTTACTTGTTCTTAGTTCCGATGCTTGTTTTCTGTGTTACAGTTTTTACATTCAGGTGGGGGATTCCCGCTCATTTCCTTTGACTTTAGTTTCTGCATACTTTGTTTCACCTTGCGATGGACCGCTGCGGACGGTACGAGTCACCCCAGACAATCCAGAATCGTGTGCTTAGTAAAATATGTGCTTTTTGAGGCATTTAGCTTTTTTTAATTGTCTATGCGTTTGATAATGTCATCTTTCAGCTGCTTATGCCGGCAACACAAAAAGGTTGGGCAGAATCGTATTTCAGCAATACATTTTGTATCAGTATTTCTGTATCGCAATACATTTGTTCACCAGTATCTCTATTCCTGTATCAAATACATAATAATAATAATAATAATATTCATAATAATAATAATAAATCTTTTTTATTTCCATCGATTGTGATGGTGGGGCCCGTGGAAAAAAGCTGCAATATGCAGCTTGACTGGTCCTCGTGCCCTACAATGGTCAGCGGCAACGGAACGGAAATAAAAATTAAAAAATACTCACAGGAAGCAACAATTGAAATATACATAACTACGCACTTGCCTATATTTTTGAAGCAAATAGACAAACACAAAACGCAGCAAAAACTTACAAACCTCTTCACTTTGGCCTATTATTGGAGCAAAATAAAACAAAAAATAGAAATCAGGTACAAATCAGGAGCAAAAATACAACCGCAATTCTTTAGATGTTTTGGAGTCAAAATCTACGTCATCAATATAAAAATTATTTAGCAAGTGTGGTAGGGCAAATTTAAGCATTTGGAGACCATGGTTCGTTCGCTGAGTAACCATCTTCCACTTCTCCGATTCTTCTTCTTCACACGTGGAATGTTTCTTTTTATCGCGATACAATCAGGATGAAATGTACTCGTTGCATTTCTAGAGAAATACACCCCCCCCTCCCCGGAAAAACAAAACACAAGTCCGAACACCTCTCTTTTTAGAGCGCAGCTCTTAGGCGCCCATTCCCGGCTTGAGCGGCGTCGCCGTCGGCGTCGGCGTAACCGCACGGTGCATAGCAATACGCTACTGATTTCGGCCGGCGGATTTGAGTTGCGTATTGCTATGCACCGTGCGGTTACGCCGACGCCGACGGCGACGCCGCTCAAGCCGGAATAGGGCGCCTAAGAGCTGCGCTCTAAAAAAAGAGGTGTTCGGACTTGTGTTTTGTTTTTCCGCGGGAGGGGGGGGTGTATTTCTCTAGAAATGTAACGAAATACATTTCATCCTGATTGTATCGCGATAAAAAGAAACATTCCACGTGTGAAGAAGAAGAATCGGAGAAGTGGAAGATGGTTACTCAGCGAACGAACCATGGTCTCCAAATGCTTAAATTTGCCCTACCACACTTGCTAAATAATTTTTATATTGATGACGTAGATTTTGACTCCAAAACATCTAAAGAATTGCGGTTGTATTTTTGCTCCTGATTTGTACCTGATTTCTATTTTTTGTTTTATTTTGCTCCAATAATAGGCCAAAGTGAAGAGGTTTGTAAGTTTTTGCTGCGTTTTGTGTTTGTCTATTTGCTTCAAAAATATAGGCAAGTGCGTAGTTATGTATATTTCAATTGTTGCTTCCTGTGAGTATTTTTTAATTTTTATTTCCGTTCCGTTGCCGCTGACCATTGTAGGGCACGAGGACCAGTCAAGCTGCATATTGCAGCTTTTTTCCACGGGCCCCACCATCACAATCGATGGAAATAAAAAAGATTTATTATTATTATTATGAATATTATTATTATTATTATTATGTATTTGATACAGGAATAGAGATACTGGTGAACAAATGTATTGCGATACAGAAATACTGATACAAAATGTATTGCTGAAATACGATTCTGCCCAACCTTTTTGTGTTGCCGGCATAAGCAGCTGAAAGATGACATTATCAAACGCATAGACAATTAAAAAAAAGCTAAATGCCTCAAAAAGCACATATTTTACTAAGCACACGATTCTGGATTGTCTGGGGTGACTCGTACCGTCCGCAGCGGTCCATCGCAAGGTGAAACAAAGTATGCAGAAACTAAAGTCAAAGGAAATGAGCGGGAATCCCCACCTGAATGTAAAAAATATAACACAGAAAACAAGCATCGGAACTAAGAACAAGTAAAAAGGCAGACTTATACCCTAGTTACACGGGCGCTCTCAACTGCCATTGAGTCAACGACAGTTGACTCAATCGCGATCGGCCGGAGTTACACGGCGGCGCCAACTGTCATCGAGCCGCTAATGACAGTTGAGTTCAACTGAGATCGCGTACCTCAGTTGACAACCCCCATCAACTGAACGGAGCTCTTCCAAAATGGCGACCACGAATTCCGGTGCGAGCACGTCAGCAGCGTCCGCGAAAGGAAACGGCGGCCAAAAGCGGTTGATTTGGACGCGCGATACAACGCTTACCGTTATATCCCTCTGGGAAGATAACCTTGCCTCTCTCCGCGGAGTGAAGCGAAATGCGGCCATCTTCGCCCGCATCACTGAATCCCTTAACTCGGCGGTGGCGAGAGCCGGCGTTGGGCCAGTCGGGCTTTTCACCGCGAAGCAAGTGAAACTCAAGATAGAGAATCTTGGCCAAATCTACCGGTAGGGAAAACGTCTGACGCGAGCAAGTAAACTAGGGAGCATTTTAGCTCCTGGGAGCATTATCCTGCATTATCATTAATTTGTTGTTTCTTTTGCTTTCAGCAAACACTCGCGGGCGCTCACCACCGGCTCTGAGCCTGTGAAGTGGTTTTTTTCTCGGCCCTGCACAAGTTCCTGGGGTCGCTGCCACTGAACGACGCGAGCCTCCTGGAGGAAAGTCTCGAGGTACGTCAAACGTATCTACCGAGCCGTGCGTTTTTCGTGCTCACGTTCAGTTACACGCCGATTGTACGTGGTGCGTTTTTGACGGCTTCATCTAAAGGCTTGAGGACGCGCGTTCTGCGAACGAAGTAAAATCTAATGGGCATGGGATTTGGTGAATGCACATTTTTTATTCCTTGATGTTACAAAGAGGTGAATATCTTTACGAATGCTGAGTGTGCAAATGTCCATACCAGCCAAGCTTGTGTTGCAGACTTCGATAAAACAATATCGAACGTTTTCATCCACCCTGCTCGACAGTGTCGATGAATTTTTCATCCACTCTCACAACCTGCAAAATCACCCTCAACTCACTTGTTTCCACCTTGGCCGCTTCAGTGATCTTTCCGTGAACCAATGGCAGCTTTCCCCAATAGCTTGCTGTTGCATTTCAGAATGTTCCAACGGCATTCCAGGGAACAGATTACTAGATGTATTCTGAGCAATATTGGAGACATTTGCACTAGTGTCTGTAGAGGGCGTGATTGCCCAGCCAACTACGGGGCACCCTCTAGCTTGTCGATAAAAAATATTTGCTGGGAATAAACGGGTGCATTTCTGCCGGGGACTACAAGCGTCAATCTTTGGTCCGCCGCGGCTTCGGCGTGCATCCTCGGCCGCCTCGGTTCGAACCCGCCCACTACATGGCGTCAGAAGTGGGAACCCTTGTTCCTGCCGTTCAACATGGCTGCTAAGGACGCTCCACTTCCTGCCCTTGCTGCCGCCAGTCTCCGGAGACTGGCCCCGTTCTCCTTCGACGATGCCGGCGAGTGGCTTCCCTGGTTGCAGCAATTCGAGGAGTTCTCCTTCGTCACCGGCATGCACGTGGCGCCGGACGAGACAAGGTGGTTGCATGGGTCCACGGGCTCGCATCGTCCTCGGTTCGCTCATGTCCGACGGAGACACGTGCAGTCTTGCGCAGAAGTCACCCGGTGGCTTACAAGCTTCTTCGTGCACCCCATAAAAGAGGTGTACGAGAGCTCCCGGTTCCACAAGCGGACACAACAGCCAGGCGAGACCGTCGACAGTTTCTTCACGGCCTTTACATGAAGTTGCCCGCACGCTGCGCGGGCGACTTCATGTAAGCCCGTGCAGCGTGCACATGGACAGGACCTCAGACGGGACTGTGGCAACTCTGCGTCACGTGACCTGCACGAAGGTTCTGGAACCAGCAACAGCAACATTCGAGAGGCTTCCAGAAGCAGCCAAGGTGGGCAGTGCCTCTTCTGCAATTATGAGATTCACCGACGGTCGGACTGCCCAGCCGGCAAAGCGGTGTCTAACCACTGCAAGAAGCAAGGCTACTTTTCGTTGGTATGTCGGTCAAAGAAGCGCCTCGGATCTGTGGAGCTCCACTCCGTTGCAGCGGTGGCTCGGAACTAGGCGGTACGTTGAGGTCCAGGTCAACGGGCGCCCTCTCGCCTTTAAAGGGCAACTCCGCTCAATTCCGGAAAATTTAGGCTTACATGTGATTCCATTTTACAAAGTACTACTCAACAGCTCTACGTCTTCGGATTCGCGAAATGTTGAATATTATTTGTGTAATCCTAATTTAAACATCAGCTGATACCGAAACCGAAACTTCGGTTGCGTCAGGCAACATTGGTCTCGTGTCCTCAAAGTCATGGCCACGTCACGTCGAACCACGTGGTCTTGTGACGTTCGTGGGGGCGAGGTACAGGACACGCGACGCGGGCAGGTCGCTTCGCATGGCGTGGACGGTGATGGCCCGGGGAGAGGGGAAGGGGAGAACACGAAAGAGGAGAAGGGGGAGCGGAGAAACCGGACATGCGATAAACGCGCAGGGCAGCGCAAACTAGCGCATCCGCGTTACGGTGATCACGTGGACGCCGTAGAGCCAACACCGGGAGGAGAAACTCATGACGTCATCGTTCAATTTCGCTCTGAGAAGTAAAAACAACCAAAACGTGAGAATGACGTAGTCATGCCTCTGGCGTAGTGGTTCAACGTTGGCCGCTCCACTCCGTCGCATTGACTGCGCTGACGATTGCGCCTCACGTCGCACGCTAGAGTTGGCAGATTTCGGCGACTTCGCTCGTTTGAAAGTTTGCTCGCCAGTTTATTAAATATATAGACGGAATTAGATCGTAATATTTGACATGGGGTCTTCCTATATGATACTGAAGAGGGCTGCATAGTTTTCTAAATATCAAAAATGAAGCGGAGTTGCCCTTTAA
>JAZHYW010005893.1:0-56727 GCA_037355805.1 Ixodes ricinus
CGTAAATAGCAGTTCGTTCTTGCAATTTTCAGCAAAGTCAAACTTCGTATTAGATGTCTTCATTTTCATGCACCTATTTACAAGTACATAAAAAAATACCACACCGAGGATGCTTCGAATGATAAAGATCACGATGATTACCAAAACTCAATAAGGAAACGGCATGGCCGCGTTCATTTATCGTGTCGCTGTTCGTTAGAAATACCTAAGCCGGTGTTTTCTCTGGTAGACACTGTAGTTCCATTCTTATTTTTTTTTTGTCTGTATAACGCATTAGATCTTATTACCATCGGATGTTGCAACTTATGGCCATGGGGCTCAAACATTGCTTAGTGCATCAAGATTCTCAGTTAGCGTTTTGGGTACGACGGATAATAGAATATTGTTCAGTAAAAACAGGAAACGTAAAAGGAATGAACCTCACGTACTGAAAAATACGAGTCAATAAATAAGTTAGATAGAGGACTGAGAGGCATAAAGATGGAAGATGTAGGAATAAAGGTTTCCACACACCGGAAAACAAATTTTTGGTATCTGTTAAGATATTAATAATTTGCAGAAGTTGTAAAAATGAAGGGTCGTTTGTGTAATATTTATAGTCACTCTTTTTCTCAGATAATGAGTTAAATTTCGCTCATAAACTTCTTATCTTGATCATGAGAAGTTCTTGCTCTTAAACTAAGTACAGCCAACCATTCCTTGTAGGGCTCGAGCAGCCATTTAATTTTTCTTGGAAGTGCAGGATAAATGTGCACGTTTTTGTATCAGAGGCTCGAGGCTCACTTAGAGCATTGATCGGCCGACTCGCATCGAACCTGGGGAAGTGCCCGCTTCTTTTAGAATGAAGGTTTTTTAGTTGGATAAAAAGACGAGGTTGACACTACAATTTAACGCTTCTTCAAATACTTCCTCCGGGTCCGTAAATGAAAAAAAATCATACTGTACGATAACGTTGAGACGCCACCTACAATCATAAATGTGTAAAAATATTTACTTATAAAATATACCCGAAAAATCGGTAAACAAATAAAAAAAATCAAAACAAAAGAAAAATACTCACAAAAGAAAGCGTCGCATGCTCAACTGCTACGTTTAATTCACCCAGTCCTTAGGTAACGACAGTCTAACCGCCACCCATAACCGTAGCTTCCTTTCTTTTTCCGACTTCAACATTTTTCACATTATTTTAACGCAGTTACGTGTAGTTTTACGTCATTACCTTACACCAGCTTGCCTGTGTGTTTCCTTTTTTTCTTCTTCTACACATGTGTTGTTGCAACATGGCGGCTCAATTGGTAGAATATACCGTATTTGCTCCGGGAAACAGCCGCACTTCTTATGAACAAGGCCCTTCGGTTTACTTTCCTGCATGATACACATACAGCCAAACGTCGCGTTTTGCATAAAAACGCAGTGAATAACGAGATCGAGAACACCATTCACCGTAAAAAATGAGATGTGAGCAGATCGTCATTTTGCGTGAAGACGTTACCTCTTTCCCGTAAATCGCTGATATTTTTCTGCCGATCGCGGTGATTCGTTATCCCCTTGTTCCAAGGGAATGCAGGCCCGCAGTTCGTGTTCCTAAGTGCAGCAATTACTCGAGCAAATACGGTACACAGCTCACCAGCAAATTTTCGGGTTGCATTCCTAGCATGTTAACCCCTCCAAGCTAAGGCAAATTATTACGCTCATTTGGGAAATATAACAGTTCACATACTGACAAACCAGTATCCGAGAGGCTTTTAAACCACAAAAGCTAGTCCAATAAATATGTTTTAAGGGTAGTCAACAATGCCAAATTAAGGTGTAAAATTTGAATTAAAAAAACATTTGTTTTCGTATTGAAGGGTCCACCTTCTGTTTGGGACACCAAAATCCTGAAAAAAGTTGTAAGGTTATACTACCAACGTAAACATCATGTATACAGGAATAAGTATGAAATATTAATATTCGCTATGAAGATAAAGTTCTTAAATTTAAAAAGTGAAAGCCGTTTACAACTCCCTGTAACGCAGAATTGGAGCGCAGCTCTTGAGGAGGAGGAGGGAAGGGTACTGGAGGGGAGGGTATACCCTCCTCCTCCTCCGGGTGGGTCACGTGACCCCCGCGACATGTCCCAACATGCACCACATAGTTACGCCGACGGCGACGGCGACGGCGACGGGCGACGCCGACGCCGACGCCGCTCAAGCCGGAAACGGGCGCCTAAGAGCTGCGCTCTAAAAGAAACGCGTTTTAAATGGCGTTGTGATAATGATTGTAAGAAAAGTTCTTCAAATCTCAGTTAAAAAATGTCTCACGCACAGCTGAGTTGGTAGTGTGTTTGCCTTCTATTAGGACGAACAAAACTCAATTAATCGAAGTAGTCACCCTCGTCAACGTCCCGAAAGTTGTCTCAAACGAAAGGTCTCACTTTCCGACGACGCCCGAATCTGCCATCCGGGAAAAACATCTCATGCCACAAGGTGTCCATTTATGACCATCCAAAAAAACCCAAACACGATACCATTTTTCTATTTAAAACATTTGCTTACTTTTAACTGGTATATAAAACTCGCTTTTAATTTTACCATTAAATAAACAGTATTTTTTCATCTTTTTCATTATAAACTGTTTTTTTCTTTTTGTGGTTGATCGTATGGCATGTGACGATTAAATATGTCCTACAACATTTTTTACGCACTATTATTAATATCTTTACTGAATATTTTAAGCCTTTTTCGCCCTAAGTATGGAGTGTCGCGAATAATGAATTATCACTTAAGATACGGAAAAACCAACTCTCGGTACAATATAATGTCTTTAGGGATTTTAAGCCAGAAGCGCCACTCTTCAAATTTATTTTTATTCATAGCATTTCCTCACATGCGTTTCTCTTCAAGTTTTCACCTCAAGCGTGAAGACGTTTTAGCGTGTCAAATTCATAATAACAAACCAGTGCACAGGTCAACAGTCACTCAAAAATCCAAACCCACAAAAAAATACACTCACACAGCGCAGAACTATCATCTCATAATCTCTATTTAGACATTTCTTCTCCTTCGGCCCCAAGGAATAGGATGCCAGCCTAACAACCAAGAGAGAGCGAAAGTGAAAGACAAGGAAAACGGAGTAAAAGCAAAAGACAAGGAAAAGAAAAATATCTGACAAAAAATATATATAATAATAATAGCACTGGAGAGCTAAAGAGTTTCAAAATTTGGCAGTATTCCTTCAGGTGAGGCTAAATCTACTAGCTATTGACGATCCCTACCTGGTTCGAGGTTCCTACTAGGTCTTCAGCTTTCTATAAAATCCTCGTTATGAAGAGCTAAAGATGATTTTCATAGATATCAAGGGCCTATATCATTCCTTATCTCATGAACCTCTCCTAAAGTGAGTGGAAGACAGCACTGACGCTTTTGGAGTCATACCCTTCCAGAATGCGGCGGGTATGTCCCAAAGTCAGTTTCTGGACTTACTTAAAGGGACACTGACAAGGTATTTATGCTCGCCGAAGTTTTTAGTTGTACGTGACATATGAGAGCCCAACTACCCAGAACAAAATTTGCGGCGCGAAATTCGGTTTCTTTGTACCCGAAAACCGCCGATCAAGAACTGGCCGGTTTGAGTCATGCTCACTCTCTTTTCCGTGGTCACGGGCCGTTTTCTAAGGTTTAGACACAACCACCAAATTTAATCAAAGTCGTCGGTCAATGGAGGCACACACTCAATATAAAAAATATTAAAAATATTAAACACATTTTTGTGGCTTCTAAAAAGCTTCAAATAGGTTGATTGAAAAAAAAGTTGCACAGAGAACTGGAAGCATTCTGCGCGTTCACTGCGTAATTCTCAACATGGCGTCGTTTCGCGTTTCGTGGGACTCGCGGGGACGGCGATGGCAGCGGGCGGCGTCAGCGGATGTGGGACCTCTACTTCAGAACTGTCGTTCGCGGTACCGGCGAATTCTGTCCTCCTTTGAAGGAAAAATTTTTGACCGATCAAAAGAATTGGTATTCATCCCGTGTGAGACACCTGACCACCAAGGCGATTTGCATAAAGACGTCGCCGAGCCGTCGCCCCCTTCTCGTGGCTAAAGACATCACTCGCGGAAACTTCAAGCACGAATGGCGGACTTCGAGTTGAATATGCACGCGTACGAATTCTTTACTAGGTACGAATGTGGCCAATGCGTGGTGCTGCCCGGCTTCGACCCGGGGGTGCTTTTGCTGGAGGAATACCGGCAGCAAACTTTCCAACCTACAGTTGATCGGCTGCATTATTACTAACGAAAGAGTTTCCCCAATAGCTCTAATAAAGAAAAAAAAAAGGTTCCCCAATAGCTCAGTGAAAATATGTCCGCTTCACACGTGGCGCGACCAGGTTAAATCCCAAGTGTAAGCGTACCGTTTGTTTATTTTTGTGTTTTTTTCATGCCTTTTGCGATATCTACATTGCTTTTGTTACAATTATCACTGAAAAAAAAATGTTGTGGACGAAACGTCGCTGAACTAAACGGTATGGAATTTCCTTTTGACACCTGCGAACTCAATTAATCACTTTCCATAAAATGCAAGCAGCACATAAATCATGTAGCGTCCGCTTTCCAGGTGCCCGTAAATGTTCTACAGGAATTGCAGCCAGTCATTGGTTTCGATCCCGTTGATCTTTCGAAAACTTGTGCAGACTCTGCCGCACAGTGCCACTTTTTTCGGACGCAGGACATGTGATCCAGCTCTTCACGCAACATCTTGGGTGTATTCTTTTCGGAGCCGATCATGGAAATTCACCACGGGCACTCACTACTCATCTCCAACTCTTCAATGTAGAAAAATTACACCATCTTCCCGAGGGGAACCATGGGGTGATGCGGAGCATCGCGGATCGTAATTAATTTATTCCCTTCTTGACTGATTTCTTTTGGCCGGCCGGATATGGGCTGCGGCGGACGCGAGCGGCCGAGAAACGCTAGCAGACGACAGCCGCAGAGTTGTGGGGAAAGCCCACCCCACTGGAAAGCCCTGGCGTGGCGCTGCGACCCGCGCGCCCAAAACCATCCTCCTTTCACTCTTCCGGGGGAACGCGCGTTGCGCATGCGCGCGCGGTGTGAGTAGGAGCGAACGCACGCGAAGTGCACGCAGCTGGTAGAGAGAGAGAGCGGAGAGAGTAACGCGCAGCTGTTGGAGAGAGGGAAGGAAGGGGACCATATCACAAGAGCGAATGACGTTTTAGCGAACAGAGACATTTGAGCGAATCGACGTTTTAGCGAATAACGGGGTCGCGCGTTAACCCACCCGCCACGCTGCGTTTACGCCGCTTCGCGGCGACAGTCTGCGGCGACTCATTACAAAAATGTGAACCCATTTGGCCCACTCCGAAAACGCCGCTTCGCGGCGTCCGACTATTCGCTAAAGTGTCATTCGGTAAAACGTGGGCGTTCGCTAAAATGTCATTCGATCAAGTGAGTGCCTCCCGGAAGGAGGAGAGTTGCGCATGCGTAGTGTGAGTGCGGACTGCGACGCCGACGCCGAAGCCGACGCCGCGGGACATAGACCCGAGCAAGAGATGCTCCGCATCTAAAACAACTCATCTTGAAGTGCAGAACAGCGAGCGGAACAAACATAACTGCAAAGGAATCGCACGGCAAACAGTTCCCGATACGCAAATCATCTGCTGCGCTCAGAAAAAAAAAAAAAAGCGCACGATTGGGGGTAGTTACGTGACTTCCGCCACTCACTCTCTCCTCTCCACTTCTCCGACCTCCGTGCGCGGGTTTCGGTTTGGGTTTCGAGTAGTTGCGTTTTTTGGCTTTATTAAAAATATACGTGACTCTCTTGCATAATTTTAATTGGGTAGTCCTGTGACACCATATTAAATCGCCTGGCAAAAAATTAAAAAGAAAAACATTTTGGGGAGTGTCAGGGTCCCTTTAAGATCGATCCGAAGTTCATCTTTGCTGCTTGCGATGGAAATGCGTATCTACTAATTACGGGAGTATGTATAGGATCCAGCATTCCTTCACTTCTTGGTGACACCTTCCTTGCACATTACAACAGGATTCTACGAGAGAGATTGGATACATCAGAAGTAGTGAGAGTGTGTAGATACGTTGATGACTTTTTAATCTTCCTTGCTGCCGATGATACCAATTTCACAACAATGGTGGATGATGTTCTCTACAATTTTAAAAACTCTATGAATCAGCTGCAACTCACCTAGGAACTTCCGGTCGAAAGATCATTACGATTCCTTGATCTTCGACTGTATGTGCTACCCCATTACATATGTTGGTCATTTAAGCCCAGGGAAAGAAACCTTTTCTGACATTCAACTTTGCACATTCCAAGCTAGTAAAGAGAGGTATAGTTAGGTAATGTCTTACGAACTCCATTACAGAGTCATACTTATATTTAACACAGACGAGCTTCGACGGACAAGTATCAAGGTTGAAGTCCGCTGGATATCCTCTTTCCGTATTGACGTCGGTAACAAAGGTTCTCCTCAGTGAAATCAAGTTAGGTAATGAAGAAAAAATATCCAGAAACAAGACAACGAGACCAGTAGTTGTGCCATATATGCACAATTTATTTCATGGTCTAAAAAAATAGCAAACATGGCAAAAGGGAATCTAGTTTTATGAGCACCACACGAACTTCACAGCCTCTGCAAAAAACTAAACATCTCTCAAGCAGCCCAGTCATCTGCACAGAGAAGCACAGATCTAACTTTGTCACCTGTGTTGAAAAGGTGGTCTACTCATTTCCCTTTCCTGTGGAAACGAGTGCATTAAACAGACTGGACGATGTTTAGATGACCACCTGCGTTAGCACAACATCATTGCCAATGCCAACTCTGGCCACTTAGGCGTTTACTGTAGGGATTGTGGCTGTTCTAGACGATTGGACAACTGTGTTGTGTTATGCAAGAGTAAAACCAGCTCACTTGAGAAATTATAGAAGCGCAGAACATTGTACGACGGGATGCCCGGTGTGCTAGCACTCGTCCTTAACCTTACCAAAAAATTAACTTGACTATTTAGACAAAAGGTGTGTTCGACAGTAGGCCAGTACATCCCCTGGTTTCTTTTTGTATTTCTGAGATTATTTTTATAACTAATATTTGTAAGATTTGTAACTCCTGGTTTTTTTTGTGTAATTCGTAGGCTATTTAGACCAAGATTATATTCGACAGTAGGCCATCAAGTCAACTGGTTTGTATATTTTTGTGATTAATTTTTGTAATTATGTGTTGTAAATTTGGCAACTCCTGGACTCTGCAGTATTATTATTATTATCCTTTCTTTTTCGTTTGTTTTGTCTTCTATTTTCTTTTTCCTAGTCTTCTCTTCGTTTCTTTGTATTTTGCCCTTCCTACGTTTCCCTTGTCTTTCACTTTTCCTCTCTCCTGGTTGTTGGGCTAGCATCCGTATTTCTTGGGGTCGAAGAGAGGAAGTTTCACTAAATACAGATTATGAGTTGATAGTTCAACGCTGTGTGAGTGTATTCTTTTGCGTGTTTGGAGTTTTTATTGACTGTCGACCTGTGGGCTGGTTCGTAATTATGCCTTACCAACTTGTCCTATCAGCAGCATTAACAGTGTCAAATTTGTTCTACTTAATATAATTTTCAGTAAATATAATTATTCATTCGCAGTTTTAAAAACGTGAAGCCATTTTGACCTCACCATGTACTTTTGTGCGTATCTAGTTTTCTTTAAATTGGTGCGGCACCGAAAATAAAATGGGCGACGGTTTCAAGAATGCTTGCACAATTGAATCGCTCATGTCCAGCATTTGTTACGCTGTGTGTCAATAAAAAGTGCACATGCGACGTCCAAGTGCGCATGTTTTTCCTCCAAATATTAGATATTTTTGTCATCGATTTTCACCGGATTTCGGCGGAATGAAATAATACTATAGAATTTTAGCTGATACATCTTTAAACTATATATTGACCCGGGATCAGTTCCGCATTCATTTTAACTGTCGCTGAACTCTAAAACTCATACATTCAAGCTCCAGGAAGCCACAAATTTTGTTTTAGCTATCAAAAATTTGAATTATCAAATATTTATCAAAATATGATGTAAGATGAAGATATGATTTGCTGTATCAAATGGCTACACACACAAAGGAGATATTTGATGATTTCCTAGATAGAGGCCTACTATTCATAAGCAGGAATGCCACATAAAACATTAGTGAAATGTATAACATAACTTTATACTCCCCTTTAAAAATATTGTTTATTGTAGACTGTTTAGACTGTTTAGACAGCACATGACACCTCAAAACAAAATTAAGTTTTTTTCATCCAGCAAAAAAGTTATCTATTGTGGACTATTAAGCAGGGGACACATGAACGATGAAAATGGGAGCCGCGTGGCAGTTCCCATAGCCACTTGCGTGGATGCTGCGACGTGGACGGTGAACCTATGCCATGCCGCCAGGTCACAGCGTCCCTGCAAGGTGCTATCGAAGCCGCCGCGTGGCGCCAATTTCCATCGCTCATGTGTCCCCAGCTGTAGCCCCGTTGAGCGCGTTGTTACCGACCGTCGGTGCACTGCGGAGAAGCCACACCCGCAGAAGCGAGCTTTGCGGGAGAGTCTTGTCCGCAGTGCCGGTGCTCGGAAAGAAGCGCGCTCAACGGGACCGCGATGACAAAAAAACATTAATTACACGAAAACGCTGTATGAATTCAGCGGCTTATAAATACACTGAAAACATAGCGGGACAGCCAAAACTTTGCAACTTGATTGAATAAAAAATAAACTGCGAAATATCCGAGTTCGAATTATGTCGAGCTCATTTAGACACGAAAACTTTGCTGTCTGAGAAATATTCTTATGGCGCTATTATTCCATAGTAATTTCTTTTATTTGAGATTACCCAAAGGTTGCCGCGAAAAGAACAGCATGTTACTACATTGCAAACCCCAAGACAGAAAACGAAAAATTGAGCAAGACACCAACATACTATATATATATATATATATATATATATATATATATAGTATGTTGGTGTCTTGCTCAATTCATACCAGTCTGCATCACTATTTTAACAAACTCAGATTTATTTTATTCCAGATAGCAGCAGAAGTTACTCCTCTTACAGCTGATAAGTAAGAGCCTGTAAATAATCCACCTGAAAAGTCTCAAAATGGCACCTGACGTTTAACGAAGAAAGAGCTCTCGGGGACCTGAAGAGCTCATTCGCAGGCGATCTTTGTGGTCATATTTATGCGCTGCTGAAGGTTGCTTTTCGGAAACACTCAAATGTTAGTGCCAGAGGTGCTGTTTTTGTTCTTGTTTCGAATATTGTTAAGAAGGCGGTAGGTGGAGTATACCACACAAAACCATGCATACAGGGTGTTTCTGTGAAGACTTTCAAAAATCCCTAAAAACAGGATTGTTTACAAGAAAATGAACTCTTCCCCGAAGCAAACTTTCAGCCACAATAAACATCAGAAATTGCAAAACAAGAATACTTATTTGTTAAATATTAAACTAAAATTTAGTATTTATCTTTAAATTAGTAAAAATATACATATGATTAAATGAGAAACTTTCTAAGCATCATTGAAAAGAATGTAAGTGCGCAGGCGAGCTGGTTGTAACCAATCATGTCGTTTACCACCTTACACTGCCATGCAGAAAGGAAAAAAAACTTTTAGTCGAAGGAAAAGACACAGGAAGGAACGTCTTGAACTCAGCTAACTGGTTTATTTCTCCAAGAATTCTATATATACCCACACAGCCACTCTCAACCACCTTCTATGCAGAGATCTCCTTTGTTGATAGCACTTTGAAGCACAAAGTATGTACACATCCACAAGAGAACAAACGGTACAACCCACAATACCATTAATTACCTTCTACGTAAAAATCTATTTTGTTGAAAGTATTTTAAAAAGAGATATGACATATTGTCTCGAATGATAATTGATGAGGCGATGATAACTGAAGAAACTAAACGTTTAATGGGGCGAACTTGTGCCCAAAACAAAAAGGAAACAGAAGAAAACAGCAGAGCGTCGCGGGCGTCGATGTCGGCGAAACCGCAGGATCGAGCGCTGGGGCGAGACTGACTCGGCTTGCGAAGCCTTTTGAACACGCGTGGGCTTCGGAACATTCGGCGTAGAAGGTTCGATGCGTAGAAACATTCTAACCTCGAATTAGCAAGACGGTTCTCGAATTTACCGGAACCTCACATTACAGCGTCAACAAAAATGTGCAGACGCGGCCAGAATCAAACCCTGGCCTCCTGCGTGGAAGGCAAGCGCGATAACCGATAGGCCGCGGGCGCGCTGCCTACTTGGTCAGCTGCGCTCGCGGCAATATACGCTTACAAGAGACTACGCGGTCAAATTTACAATAGAATGCCCTTATCATCAAGGGTGACGGAATAGGGTTCGGGGACTTACATCTGGGTGACCTCAGGAACACGGCGACTGCTGGGTAGATATAGGATGCTTGAGAAATAAACTAGTTAGCTGAGTTTGAGACTTTCCATTCTGTGTGTGTTCCTTCAGACTAAAGTGATTTCTTTTTCCTTTTCTGCACCACAGTTTCAGGTTTTTGAACGACAAGATTATATCTGAAAACAAAAAATTAAATTCCACCGTTACCAAAAAAATGCTCAATTCGGACGCATTTTTTGGTTTAGGTTTCCTATTCGAACGCATCTTCGCGCCAGTGCTACTGCTTCCCAATGGCCGAGATGCCTAACATACGTGCGCCATACTTCCTTCCATCGTACAAGACAGACGAGGCGGTGGCTTGCGCATCGGCCAAGGGGGGCAGGACGGCTGGCGCAAAGACGCCCTCCATTATTTCTTTTCTGTTCAACCTCTTTAGCATCCTCAGTTCTGAGTTGCATCTAAGGAAATTCACAATTCCCATTCACATTTCATTTGAAGCTGGAGCGGGTATAAATTCTTGTAGACGATACATCGTGAAAAATGGAATGCGTCTAGGTCCAAGATCCACTTGCTGACAGTGTTCACATGGTAGAAAGAGAACGTGAGCTTCTGCCCTTGTTAGACGACATATTCGATCTCTCCTCTGTGTCTTCATCATGGTCCTTTCAATGCAACTGTGCAAGTTACAATTTTTAAGCTCCAGAATTTTCGGTCCAAATATTTAATTTTATCGCTTATTCAGGACCAGTTCTGTCCCCTTGCGCAAATGGGTTGTATGAGTCTTGTTATTGTCTTCTCATATATTGGGACATCAAATTTTTACCCGGAAAGCATTCCTAACGCCTTATCTATCCACCCTCCAGTAACATAACAAACGGAGATACTGTCACGAATGACAATTGATGAGGCAATGAAAACTGAAGCAAACTACACGTTTAATAGGGTGAACTTGGGCCCATAACAAACATAGACAAAGGCCAGCGTCGCAGGCGTCGATGGCGGCGAAACATCAGGATCGAACGCGGAGACGAGACTGACTGCGGCTTGCCACGCGGCGCCTTTCATGTACACGCGTGACCAGAACATTCCGTCCTCGAACAAGTAACAGGGTTCTCGAATTTACCAGAACATTAAACTGAAAGAATAAATAAACCGCTCGAAACTCCCAGGAATCGAACCCTGGGCCTCCGCACGAACAGTCACAGCGCTTTAACCAGACGGCCACGCACGCGTTCGCTCGCTGACGCTCGTGGCATTACTCCCCCTTTAGAAAGAGCATCGTCTCGATGACACGTGAGGGAAAAAGAATAGAGGAAGGCAAACAAAAAAAAATAATAGGAAAATACAGAGACTGACAAAACACAGCCTTATCAAGCGTTGCACGGGATCACAGTTCACAGTCTCATCGAGCGTAGTACGGCTTGAGGCGCACGACGTGTACGACTTCAGGTCGTGGTGGGTGGCCATGATGCTGTTCTTGTTCTGTCAGGCATCACCTCGTAGCTCAGCTCCCAGAAGTGACGAAGTACCTTCTATGGTCCAAAGTACCGTTTCAGCAGTTTCTCACTGAGGCCGCGGCGACCGATGGACGTCCATCGCGACCGCTTGCGCCATCTCTTGTCTCCCGTGCGAAACGGCGCCTTATTGTTTCAAGACCTTGTTGGCCGCATTTCTATAGGAGCTAAGCCTTTTCCTTTTCTTTACTTTTTGCTCAGGTAAGTTCGCTCTTTGCAAATCTTTATAACAAAAAAATATGCACCATCTGTGTTCAACGCTGCACAAAGACGTAGCGCATAGGTTAATACACCGAATTTTGCGGTCAATTTAAAGAGCCTGGCCACTCCTTGATACACCCAGTAGTTGGGGGTGTTACATATAGGACAAGGGGTGTCACCTCTATACACCCTTTATTTCTAAGAGTGTAGGATCCTCGTCAAAATGTTTCATGTTCGTAGTCTCCCATTTTAAAACTGTAATATCATTCTTGGTTGTTTTGATACCCCTCGTCTGGAATGGCCCGAATAGCCCTTGGCTCCAGTTACCATACGCAACTCGGCAGCAAACTGTATTCTTTTTTTCGTTCTCAATAACACTCTAAGTGCCCTGTGACATTGCTGAGGTGAAGTAAGGAGACAATTTCCCCGTTACAAGAACCAAAGTATAGTGTACTCCATGCTGTAGGGTCGTGATAACTTTCAACTGCAACTCTTTAAAGCGTATGCGCTTCAATACACCATAAAAGGCAAAGTCTGTGACAGCTTAAAAAATGCTGTGTTGTGTTGTCTGCTTGTCCGTGACAGAAATGTTCTGGAAGTAAACTATATGACCACTGTTTGTGGTTTCTTAAATATTTTTGAGCGAATGCGTAGGTGTTCTGAATGCGCTTCGTTATTTTTGTTACCGCAATTTAAATTTGAAGAAGGATTGGGAAGTGTTTATCTTTTCGAAGCACAAAAGGATGCCCGGTCCCAGGAGAACGGAGCAAATCCAGTTGTTGAAAGTGTTGACAGAAAGAAATTCAGCTCAGCATGCCAAACAATTGCTCTTTTTACGCACGAATGGTGGTCGCGGGCTTCAGTTTAGTGACATGGTAACCCTGGAGCCAGGGAAAAGAAGGGACGTAGGACAGACACAAAACTCCCAAACACAGCTAAACTTTTATTTCACCGTCATGTCCTTAAATAGTCCTGCGACCAAGCGACACAAACATAAAAGGTTTGACGACAAAGAACCTTCGTACGGCCAAGCGAAGCAGACACAAAATGTTCGACAACAAAGAACCGCAGAACAAGGACATATTATATCAACAGGCACCTTCTAACAAAGAACCATCGGGGGAGGGTGCAAGAGATAACCAGCCAGAACTCTAGAAAGACCACGCGACGCAGACACAAAAGGTTTGGCTACGGAGAACCTCAGAACGAGGACACATGATATCAATAAGCATACTTCTAACAAAAAAACATGGAAGGAGGGTGCAAGCGATAACCAAAACGCTTCCAGAAAGAAAACAAAAACAGTTAGACCACACTTAAACAGACAAACAAAATCAAGAATTTAGAAACGTTCGAAGCGGATAACTCAAAGCAACAGACACATTGCTAAAACAACCATCATTACTAATTATTCTCAAGGACTCTTTTACCAGACGTTAATAGCAGTCTTGCTCCCTATACAGGACTTTTGTCTCCTCCCAGTGAATGTTACAATCAATACACCGGGAAACATGCTTAGCTAACTCTGAAAACTCATTCTTGTTTTTAACCGCTCTCTTATGCTCACATAGTCGATCATTAATACACCTCGCATTCTGACCCACGTAACTAGCACCGCAACTCACAGGGACTTCGTACACAACTCCAAGATCACAAGCCACTGATTGCTCCTTGTGCCTCATCTGAGAACCCAACCTATCAGACAAAAAGGGCGTTAACCTATCCAAACGAAAGTCAGGTTTGAAAACCACGGTCACTCCGAATCTCCGCGCAATCGACTTCAGATTATGTGAAATACCTATTGTGAAAATATGGCAAGCAGACAAGCTTGCTCCTGTCTACTCCCACAACCTCTCAAACGGTAGCACTATTCAGTAGCCGAAAGACCACAGCCAACATAAACTCCTTATTATAATTCGCCAAATTAACTCTTTGAAGATGTTTCTTCAGGCCAAAAACCTAACCGGTGTGTACAAGAAAATTTTAGAGCATTCATTAAGACAGACTTGACTACACCACTCATTACAATTTTTGAGTGACAACTAAACCTAGATAACAGAGGTTTCAATCTAACCTTCCCAAATTCCCAACAAAGGCCATTTTCAACAAAGAACCGTATACCCAAAAACTCCAACCACCCGTCCTGAATACCTTCTTTTGAAAAGTATAGCTCTAGGAGCTGCCTCGAAAGACCCAACCCTGACCCGATCCTCTATCGTCTTATCTAAACTACACACAAAAATGTCATCCACGTACTTGCGAACAAGGACAGATTCCCTGGGAAACGCCTCAATTGCTTCCACTACGGCCATGTCAATAACTCTGAGATAGACTTCCGATGGAACTGGCGCTACTTTCGAACCGATACAAATCGCACTTTCTTGCAAGAACAAACCCTCGTTAATTTTAGTCGCCGTATAGACCCAAGATAGAGCTGAACAAGATTTAGAAAGCTACCAACATCAATTCCAAACTCAGATTGAAACTTCACAAAGTGATCTTCCCGTAATTCTCTTAGCCTTTGAAGAAGAGTTCTGTGATCTAGTGAATAAAACAAGTCTTTGATGTCTAGAGAAAACAGAGCCACCTATCTACAGTGAAACGGTTGGACGTCAGAGACTAGTTGGTCTGTATTTCTCAACATAAGAGGGCTTGACACTTCTAGCCCTTTCAGACAACTCTGAATAAAATTCGATACAACGTTCCGCCAACTTCCTTTCTCATTAACTACCACTCTCAACGGTAGCTAGCTAGCTAGTGCATAATACAGCTAGCTGGTGCATAATACCAGGATAGGGCAAGCTTGAGCTGTGTATACGAAGACGTGAATAAAATATGCAAAAACAATAATATCGCTGTTTCTTTTTCTATCTGTTTTTTTTTTTCACGTTTTTGTTTTCTAACTTTCAGCTGGCCCAATCATAGTAAAATGGTGGTCGCATTTAACAGGCTTTCTTCCCGGTATTTCCGGCACCACATGGCAGGTCTCCTTTAAAATAATATCAAGGATGCACGCGTGTGCCCCAAAATGATCTTTCAGAATTCGCCCTGCCATTTTTGCGCGGTGTTTTCGGAGACGCCTACTATGTAAAGCTGACAATAGGGAGCTGCCGCCGTTCCCCTACTAGAGCTGCAAAAAGTACCATAGAATACAATGCCATTGCTCTATACTCTCATTCAATGAGAAAATAATGTCATTTATTGAGTTTGGAAACGTTATGCTGCCAAGTCATTGCGACGTCAAAACGTTATTGTGTTGTCTGAAGACGCAGGAGCCTTATTCAGAATGCAGTTAGTATACGTAATTGCACCGGTTTCTTTTAGATCGAAAGAAACGCGACAGGTTTCGTTCCATTCATATTACCTAAGAACATGAGAACTAAGCACAAAGGTGGGACGTGGGCAGACATGTCCTCGTTCTTCCTTCGTGTTTAGTCTCCTTATTCTTAGAAAGAATGTCAACACGCTCATTACACTCTTCTGTAGGAACGAATCACAAATAATATTTCAACATGGAGTGTACGCAGAGCGGTTATAACGTTCGTATTACGGGGGGCGTAATATTGGTGCATTTTACGAGGTTCCTCTCACAATTATCAATGATTTGAATAAACACAATATCTTGCACAAGGAGAACGTTGCCACTTACTGGGTTCCACGATTAAAAACACCCACACAAAATGTGCGTCGAAAGAAATCTGCAGCGGAAAGAATGCAGCCTTGCCAAGTCGGTCCTGACGACATCTTTGATCGCCTTCTCTGCATAGATGAATGTTTGGTGTACTATTCAGACCCCGAGACGAAATAACAATAAAAGCAAGCAAATTCACAGCCGCAAAAAAAAGAAAAGCGAAGACGCAGCCGTGATTGGGGAAGGTGATGGTGAGCGTTCTTGGAGACTGTCATGACGAACTCCTGGCGGATTATGGCCGAAAGGGCCAAAACGTCGCAAGAAAATATTACCAGGACCTTCAAATAAGGTTAGTGGAAGTCATCAAGCACCAGGCGGTCTGACCAAGGAAGCCTGTTTGCTGCCTCCCCTCTCCCCGCTTCCTCCACCCAATGACTTCTTTCATTTTCCTCCCATAAAGAGCTCACTTCTAGGCAGGCGTCTCCAGAGCCATGACGAGGTGATTGTCGAGCTGGAATGCTTCCTCAAGTGCAAAAGCCAGGACTTCTATAACCAAGGCACCCGCTAGCTTATCCAACGTTTTGAAAACTACATCCTCATTTTCTGGGGTGCAAATGTGGAGAAGGAATAACCCCACAACCTACGCTCGTGACAGCAGCTCTCTTTGTTCGTGGTAATAATACAAATTTTAACCAACCCTGGTGTTTGTTTCCACTGAAAATAGATTTCAATAAAGATTACTTAAGATAAAAAGTCTTTTCCTACGGAACAGTGTTGTCGCGGTGGGGGCCATAATGGCACGATTGTAACATAATCAATGGCGAAGTGAAAAACTCAATACTAACTGATTATATGCTAACTTACCAACTAGTACGTCCAAATTATAAATGTATAACCCTTCGTTATTCTAGGTGATTTATAGTAACTGATAGCATATGATGCGTAGTGAGTTTGAGGCGTCCAAGTATTGCCCCGCACTTTTTTTTTTTAAAGACTGCAGTATCGTTTGATTGGAACACCAACCGGTGAATTACGGTGCGAGACGCATAAATAAACTAAATCTTGCCCCCATTTTATAAGCTCTCACCAACTATAGTCGCTGACGGCTTACGAAACGCAGCGTGTGGCTCGTATGTTTACGCTTCTGTCTTCGTGATTCATTCTTCGGCTTTATTATCGGCTAGTACCGCAATATCGTAGGATGCGCCGCGATAATTAGGTGCTCACAACTCATCACGCTTCGAGTTTTTTTAAAGGCGGGGGGGGGGTGAATTTTCTTGAGCATGTCTTTATATTTATTCAAGCATCTCTTTCGAATATACTTCATAAATGTATTTCTTCATGCTGTTTATGAATCTGCAATAAAATTCTCCTTACGCACATAGATCTTCGGAAGAGCTCACGTACGACAGCTGTCAAGAAAGCCTTTCCAAAAGAAGCTGCATGGAGCGCGTTTTGGAAGAATGTGTCCATGCAAACAGGGAATGCAGGAAAATGCAATCTTATACTCGGTAAAAAACAAAACGCACAGGAAGGAAAAAAAATAATTACGATTTGGAGAGTTTTTTTGCCTGGCAAATGTGCCGGCTGCTCAACCTCAAGAAATTGTTTTGTACATCGGCGTTTGAAAAATAACGTAAATATAATTTTCCGCATGGCTTTTGATTCGTTACTGATTTTTCGTTTCCCCTTCCAGTTTCAGCGTCCTCACCTTTCCTCGCATACATTGCAATCGTCCGGTTGTTTAAACCGCAATCATACTTTTTTTTTGAGACAACGTGGGGAATAGAAAATAGTTTCCCACCTTTGTATGTGGGTATATATACCTCTTGGAAGTCCTTAAAATATGCTGCTTTAAAAGCTATTTATTACCGCTAAAATGGTGTACGAGTGGTGATCACAACGTCAATGTCATTCACGCGTAAAAAACGTCTAGAAAAATTATACTTTTTATGGTGCAATACGCCAAAAAATGCGGACGAAAACGAAGGGAGAACTGAACAGGACACGGCGTAACTTTCAACTGAATGGTATTATTTAGATTAGATACTCTTAAAAATATGAAAAACCGGCACACTTGGCAGAACACAAAGATTTGGGTTAAAAAAGATCGAGGTACACCTAAGCATTTCTTATGAGTTGTGAATAGCGAAAGCATGCAAGCCGCTCCTCCGCTTCCTTTTTCGTCTGCTGCGTACTTTCCGTCGCTGGTCAAGCGCGTGTGCTCCCCAGGGCACGGTGACCTTGGACGCTCCGTGCCCAGGGGGGCAACGGCGCGCTGATGTACACGCAGCACCATGGGGTGAGCGCTCGTGGAAACTGACGAGCGCAGCGGCCAATGGGAGCCTCGTCGACGCACGCCAGCCAATGGAACCGATGGAAACTAGGTGCCGTTTTCGCGCTTCAAAATGGTGACGTCAGCCTCGCTCTATGAGACAGTCAATGCTTTCGCATTAAAACACAGCCCTCCCAAATACCAGCTTCATTGGTTCTTCAGATAGGAGAATTCTTTATCGGACAAGGACAAAGAGGATGCGCTTACGCAAGAGTTGTCGTGGTGGGACTTTATCAGGAAGACTTCGTGAATTTCTCTGGGTGTTTTTGTTTCGTAATGGCCCTTGAGACAGGTCTCACCAAAGATGGGCTGCACTCTCAGAGTTGTGACCGCATTCGCAATCGCCCCAGTGGACAGCTAGGTGGCCAGACAGGGACTGCCTGATCGCCAACGCGTGCTGTCCTCTTCTCCCTTCATTTTCGTTCATGTTTTTGGGCGTATTACACCATATGATGTTAAACCAACTAGAACAACTAGCCATTCTTATCCAATACTTTTTGTAAGGAAGGGTTTAGCACTTCGAGACATTAGCGATGTATATTAGTGCTAATTTACTTTCTTCATTTGATTATATGATTAATTGTTTCTATACAAGAACGTAAGTGCGCAGTTGAGTCCAGTTGTTAGGTTTCAGTTTTTATGTGGAAGCGCGAAGTGCACATTGTAGATACTGGCGTAAGCTTCAAATGCAGGTCTTACACATTTTGAGCCACCAAGGGTTCACTCGGAGCGCTTTATAGCGCACGTGGTTAGCATTTTTGGTGACTATGGCATCTCGTCTTTTTATGCCTAACCAAATTAATTGCTTTCTCATTTTACGTAACGCAAACACTGCACACCTATGAAAAAGTAGACAAGAAGGGAAAACTTTGAGTACAAAGTTTTCTCTTGTTAGAGAAAATGTCATGCCATGAAAGCAGGCCAGCTTGTAAAACCATTACATGCACAGTTCCATCGCTGTTTTCTTCCGAACTTAACAGACACATTTACTTATCATTCGCTAACAGAGATGTGCCTTTATGTCGACTGATCTGCAAATAGTGAACCAGACAAACGAGGTACTCGTCCTACGGTGAAATATTTTGGGCTGACGCGTGTTGTCTACGTGCAACGCTAGCAGTCACATTTCTTGTCCTTTATAAAAAATGTATATATGCACATAAACTTATTCTATACGAATATTTATGACATTTCCTCATTTTAAAATTATTTTTTCTTTTCCTCCACCTATGCACCATTGCCACACAGTACTTAAGTGTTTGTTCGGTGGTCAATCCTTGCGGATTCCTTGCCAAATGCTGCATAGTAGACCATGCTTTTATGTCTGTAATAAAATATTTTTCGCTTTTTCTTGGGTTTTAGAACATTTAATTGGATTAATTCCTTACGATCATTCAATGTCCCATATTTAATTTCTTGTATTATTAAACTCTGCAGCAGTATTTTTTTAACAGATCGTTTTGAAGGGTAAGATGTTAAATGGAAAACAGCGTGATTGATGAACTTGTTGGCTGCTGACCGTTTTTTCTCAAGAACGTAGTTTGAGCTCCCGAAACCAGAGAAGACTTCAGGCGACAGAACATGGACGTCTTGAAATTCTATAATGGCTTTCATCATAAATGGAACGTTTTAGAGCGACAGCTCTTAGGCGCCCGTTTCCGGCTTGAGCGGCGTCGCCGTCGCCGTCGCCGTCGGCGTCGGCGTCGCCGTCGGCGTAACCGCGCGGTGCATGATGGGTAAATTCTCCCGCTAAATTTAGCGGGAAATTTTCCTCGCTAAATCGCTAAAGCGGAAAATTTTCCCCGCTAATTTTAGCGGAAAATTTTTCCCGCTAAATCTAGCGGAAAATTTCCCCCGCTAAATCTAGCGGAAAATTTTCCCCGCTAAACTTAGCGGAAAATTTTTTCCGCTAAATCTAGCGGAACATTTTCTCCACTAAATCTAGCAAGAAATTTTCCCCGCTAAATCTAGCGAAAAATTTCCCGCTAAACTTAGCCGGAAAATTTTCCCCGCTAAATTTAGCGGAAAATTTTCCGCTAAATCTAGCAGAAAATTTTCCCCGCTAAGTTTAGCGGAAAATTTTCCCGCTAAATTTAGCGGGGAAAATTCCCCCTCCTCGAGGCCACGTGACCCCCCCCCGTGCCTTCCCCTCCTCCTCAAGAGCTGCGCTCTAATCCGGCGTTACAGGGAGTTGAAAACGGCTTTCATTTTTTTTTCAGCCTCCGCAAAACAGCACTGTCATTACCGTTCCTCTCAATGTTGCATGCAATACACCAACCCTAAAAAATACGACAGGCTCTCCCTTTATTTTACAACACAAACCTTTTGAACGCACTTTTACCTAATTTAAAAATTCATTAAAGCGTCCGCGAAACCCGGCAAAACAGCGGCGAGCTCTGCGACCTGTTTCTTCATTGGATAGGCTTAGCGGGTGCACCGCTTTGAGATGAACGATCTCGTAAAAGCACTGGGAATATTTCCCACGCCGAGTTTTCCTGCCACGGTCAGCAAAGGCATGTCATCCCGTACGTTGTAATCCTCGCACTGTCGAACGCACAAGCACTGTGCATAATCAGATATCCATCTCCGTCATGTCGGACCCCGCAGACCACCGCGGACCACTGCCAGCCATCGTCAACAAAACCGCGCGATGCCCGTTCAAGTACCACGTGACACCTGCGCCGCTCCGCTCTCCGATACCTGGAGACGGGGTGCTAGGGAGCGCTCTGAGAGGGAGGGGCGCCCTCGGAAAAAAAACAGCTTATCAGGCCATGGCACTCCCTTTCCGCCAGCCAGATCTCGCGCGCTCTGAAAGTGCGCTCGAGAGCGCGCAGAAATAACCACGCGAATTCGCATATAGTATCGGTTTCGCTGTCTCCTCTCAGCTTAAATTTGCCAGAAAACAACGCGCCGCAGAATTTATTTTTAGGAATTTTAACAGCTATGCCATATTATGGCAACAGGCAACAAATCGCAAATGGGGATATGTGTAACTGCCAGGAAAGACGATTATTTCAGAAGTCAGTTATTGAGCTGAAGGCAATTAATTCGGTCATTAACACTTTACAATCGTAACGACGTATGCCGAGATTGATAACGTTATTTCTATGGAATCGTTTGTCAATTTCATAGGTCCTTCTTTTAATTCCTGCTATCTCTAATCTTTTTATTTTTCGTATTATTTGAAATTTTGTTGTACTGCAACATGCAAGCTCGCGCACTTGGCACAACCGTTAAGTCTACTGGAATCAAATCGAAGGAATCTAGGCAACTTTCTTGACCGCTTAGTAGAAACACGCCAGCAAAATTCCACTGTAATCATGTAAATTTATGTTTAGTTCCATCGGATACTGCAATTTCAAACAGTAATTTCTGCATGCAACAACGCGGCTGTAATATTTAAAAGACTCCGCTTAAAAGTAATATCACTCTTTGGAGAGTGAACGCTTATAGAGGATTATAAACTGCTATTGCGCAGTGTTCCTTACGCTCATACTAGAATAACGAAATTCGCTGGTATCATCCTGAAACACCCCTGTCATTAGTCACTTCTCCTCGCTTATAGATACCCTAATATAGTTATCCTGATTATACCGCAGTGTTGCCTGAGTTTGTCGCTCTCGAGAACTATGCCCCTCCTGTGTTATCGGAAAACTTTGAATAGTCACGCCTAACCTCTTGTATTAAGGTTATCGTCACTCGATTTCTCCACTGTCTAGATCATTCGTCCGTTCGCGTCATGTGACATTTGTTGATGTGCTAGCGGCATGTGGGCACCGCCGTTTTTTTGTATTGAGTACTACTTTTTTGTGTTTTAGTTGCAGTGGTAAGACGCTTCTAGTAAATTAGGATATTTTTGCCCACAAACGTTTCTAGCAAGCGGCAGGACAAAAAGTGCTTCCCGCTAGTTTTTTGTTTGTTTTGTGTTACCAGGCACGTTGGCGAAAGCCGGCGAAAAGAGGCAACGTTGCTCCTACTCATCACAATAGCTGGAGGTACGTTACTCTAAATCTATGTTTATTTAGTTGATTTCCTTAAAGTCAGCGATCCTCAGTATTTAAGTTTCGCTACAGTAGCGTAGCTTCATTTATGAACGAAGTTATTTGGCCGAGAAATAATATATCTTCTTTCGCGAGCTTGTTATTAGGTCAGACAGAGTTTATTCCAGCCTCCAGGAAGCCAACGGCTATTCGATTTTCGATAGCACTCCAATCCTAGTGAACCTAATGAGGGTGTTCTTTTTTTGTGTGTGTGTTTCGAATTTGAGTGCGATGTCCAGATTGCAGACTCAATTTGCTTCGAGTATCGAAGCAGGGCAATTATATATACGATTCTGTTGCGGGAAAAATATTTCTTCTAAGCAGGTCTTTTTACGTATTGATACTCGAATGCTGAGATAACTAGACTGCCAGGACACATTGTATGTTCCTATATTTACGATAAATTTGTTTTGAAAATGACGCGACAGTTTTGGGGTAATTCAATTTACGTATATGCAGGACCATCAGATTCAACCCAGTTGGGAAGGCCGCCATGTTTGCTAGGTCGGTGACGTCATTCACCCAACATGCGCCGTCCCCTTGCACGCACTCGCAGACCCGGCTCTCTCGGCGTCCCGTGCTTCAGCTTCCTTGTTTACCTTCCGCGTTTTAAGCACGCGGTTTCGTGACGATGGTGTCTACGTCAACGTTAGCTTTTTCGGAGTCTTCGACACTGATAGCAGCAGCGATGGAAGTGATTGTTATCAAGAGATGTTGGAAGCTGGTCATTTGAACTTCTATCCCTGGTGACCAACTCCGGCGACGACGACGAGATCGTGAAGGACGAACTCGCCGTCATTCGCGACGATCTCGCACGCGCAAGCAGGGTGGAAATGTCAAAGGGCATTTTGGCGAGAGCGAAATTTGCTTTCGAGAGTAGTCAGAGTAGCCGAGTAGAGTGAAACTAGAATCTGCACCGTGGCGAGACGAACTTGAGCGATCACGGGCGCGCCTAGAATAAGTGAGCGTTCATGATCACGTGGTTTACGGGCACCATGGTGTGACTGACGTGAGGAGTGTTGCCTGGTCGCCAGAGGAAATTGTTCAACGTTCGTAAATTGATTACTGCGATTACTGGAGCTCCAGAAATCGCGAAGCTTGGTGTATATATACTAAACATCTTATGAGCATTTAATTTCAAAAATAATCTAGCCTCTCATTTTCGTGTCCTAACCCCTTAAACATGTGCGTCGCTCTCTTTGTTGTACTCGTCTGATCATGTAACTTCAGCAGAAAGCCGCCAGTAGGTTGAGTTATGGTGCTTTCATGTGGCACCCTAGGTTGAGTTTTTTCTGGAAAGCACTTGAAATAGGCGCTAGTGGGATCCTTCAAGCTTATCAGTAGGTTCCTGTTTGGATTCGGAAATATTTTCACGGGAACTATACTTCACAATCATATTACAAATCAATCGCTATCCTTACCTTACAGCTTGGAACGCTCTTTATTTTTGCGATATGTGTGTGTGCCTGTTGGTGTGTGTGTGTTGACCTTCCAGCGTGACACAAACAATAGAGAGAGTTCTTGAGAGATTATTCCCACGTTGTGGAAGAAACAGGTGAAGTTGGCCATTTTCCTCAAACATGTGGGCAGTGTCTTAGTCACTACTAACATCTTGTAAAATTATCGAGCTGTTCACGCTCTAACATTTTAATTTGCATGTGCCTGTTCTTTGTACATACTCAATCCTTGGAACATGGGAGAATATAAAAGTGAACTGAAAGCCTTTGACTACTCGACCCAGTTGATAGCTGCATTAAATTATATTTAATTGAAGTTTAAAAGAAAATATCACATTTCAAAAAAATGCATTTGAGTGTGACCTGTACCTAACTACGGCTTTTCGTCTTGCTTGTTAACACGATTTCTTAAGCAACACGCAAGGAGTCACCGAATCTAAACGTTCGTTTCTATCGTTCCACCAATAATTATCTTCAAATCTCTTTGCCGAGAGTCCGACGTCGCGGCGTCGCAACGACGCATCCCGCCATGGGATGTACGCCCCTGCACCGTAGACTACCGTGCGCTATTCCAAAAAAAAAAAAAAAAAATATTGACTTTTACGCTTCTCTGTAATTCGAAATTAGAGCGCAGCTCTTGAGGTATGTGGATTTTCTGATATAACAAATTGTCCATAATGTGAGTTGTCCGTAATAACGAGACAAAAATGCGTGTATTTTCCCAGTTTGTCCCCGAAAGTGATGTCCATATAGCGGGGTATCCATATTAATGGGGTTCATATTAACTAGACATGACCGTACCGTGGTAGAGAATTTGATATATATATATATATATATATATATATAGCCATAAATAATACTGGTACGCAGGCACAGCAGCCGTAGGATGATAAAAATTTAATGAAATCTAATTTAATGCCAAATTAAGAAAAGAGACACACTCAAAAAAAAAGAGTGAAGTGCCGAAAAAAAAGTTGTTTTAGATTATAAAAACAATCAAGGCTACACTCGTTTTCACTACAAGAACCGTGGTAAAAAAGTACGTCTTCTTGCGGAGCATCACCAATTTCTCTCTTTATGCTGAGAAGTGAGATATATGTAGGTGCATTTTAGATTATATATATGTTACCTTATCAAGACGCACACGTTTCAAATGCCAAAAGCATCGCTTGTGCCTCCGATGACCAAATCCTGTAAGAACTACTTCGCGCGGCGTATGAACATTGAGCAAAACTTCCTTTTTTCTTGAGGTGAAAACGGGTATAGACACAAGAACGTTAGATACGCGGAGAATGCACTTAAAAAGGACAAATAAAAGTCAAAGTTAAACACAAGAACGTCCATCAATAAATTGTAAAATGAAAAAATAGAATAAAGAAATAAAAATACAAATACAAATAAAATTAAGAAAGGGGCCTAACGACCGACGACGTTTCGACAATAGCACTGTCTTCTTCAGGACAGTGCCACCGTCGAAACGACGAGGAGGGCACGGTGGGAGCCCCATAATGCGACGCGCGCGGAGTTTGTTTCAGCGCGAAACGTCTTTTGGCAAGTTGCTCCGGATTTCGTGAAGCCGCATCTCGTGAAGCCGTGGCCTGTGATGTCACATGATGTCACAGTTTCCCCGCTAAATTTAGCTAAAAATTGACGCCCCGTGACTTCAACACAAATTCAGTTTCCTCGCTAAATTTAGGGGGGGAATGACTGCGTGTCACGTCACCTATGAACAAATTCAGTTTCCCCGCTAGATTTAGCGGAAAAATTGACGTCACGTAACCTTAACAGCAATTTAGTTTCCCGCTAAATTTAGCGGAAAACATCATGTCACATGACTTTATGTCACGTGACTTATACACAGAGTTCTTTTTCCCGCGAAATTTAGCGGGAAAACTGACGCCATTTGACATCAACACCATTTCGATTCCCCCTCTAAAATTAGCGGGGAAACTGAATTGGTGTTCAATCATATTCCGTCAGTTTTGCCACTAAATTTGGCTCGGTATCTGAATGCGCAGTGTTGCATTATGAGACATCACAGACCTACACACAAATTCAGTTTCTTCGCTTAAATTAGCGGGGAATTGAAATGAGGTATAAGTCTGTGGCATCCCATATTGCAACGCGTGCGGTTACGCCGACGGCGACGGCGACGCCGACGCCGCCTAACGCGGAAGAGGGCGCCTAAGTGCTGTGCTCTAAAAAACCGACGGAAATTCACCTCACCATCATCATGAAGCTGACCAACGGGGTTTCCCTTTCGGAGTTTACGTCCACCCTCCTTACCGACGTTGTTATCACCGCCGCCCATCTCACACCCTCAGAAGTACAAGAGGCATGCTTCATGATTCATAACGTGCAAAACATATTCGTCGCCGACACCTATCGCCCCTCCTCCGGAAACAGTCTCCTTCAAGCCACTGAAATCACCATTCAAAACACCACAAACACCGTGACCCCTTGACTCTTACAAACTCCTGCAAGGGCGTCATACATGGTGTCCCCGCTTTCACCACCTCCGATTAACTAATCGCTCACATCAAGTCCGAAGTTCCTGCCATCACCGCTCGCATGATGGGAAAGACAGAGACGACGCTAATCACCTTCCAAAACACGTACGTACCTTTCACAATCTACCATCGCCGCCTTGAATTCCGCTGCCCAAATCCGAGCAGTGTCAAGCCTGTCTCCAACTCGGTCACCGCACGGAAGCCTGCCCGAAGAAGTGCAAGCTCACCCTGTGTGACATCTGCTACCAAGAAAACATCACATCGGACACCCCCCAAAATTCTGTCCTCTACTGCATCCGCCGAAAATATCTTAGACTGTCCTTATTTTATAACATATTTAATAACAGAAATGGCATTAATAAAGAACAATACATAAAAGAACCAACTTATGTGTCTCCCCGTACAGATCACCCTATGAAAGTCCACGAATACAGGTGCAGAATAAACATATTTAAGTATAGTTTCTTTCCCCGTACAGTGCATGATTGGAACAACTTACCAGCTGAAATTGTCTCTGCTCCACATTTCTCATTTTTTACAACGCTACAAAATTTGCTGTTAAATTAGTTATCTCTGTTTTGCTGTCAATATCTTATCATCTTTTTCTTGGTGTTTCTGTGCTAACGTTGCTGTGGTGTTATCATCTACATATTTTGCTATTGCTGTCATTGTCAACGTTCCCGCGCCACATATCCTACTGTTTATTATGTACTATGCATTTGTGTATATCTTGTACTGTCTTCCCCTACAATAATGCCCTAGCAAGGGCGCTGTAGGTAACCGAATAAATAAACTGTAGAGACTACCACTCCTCGAAATACCCAAACTTTCCCGCCTAGAAGCAGGCCTATGCGCAGATCACACTCGCTGCCTACAGAAGGCGAGTGCAGCATCGCCCAAAGCACCCCATGAACAGCGCAACCCTCCTCCACCACCGATAACCAGGGGTGAGAAAACCTCACCTTCCCCACCCTTCAACCAAACATTTCCCGCCCCAGACCCAATATCAACACCGGGCGATAAAATCATCACTAACCGCCCACCTCACTAGTCTTAACCCAGCAACCGCGCCAAGCCTGAAGCCTCAGCCGTAATACAAGGTGAGAGAAGCACTCCCTAACCTTCCCCTCCCCCATTCCATAAGCCGAACCAAACCCGCCCCACAACCCATAACTGCCTGCGACACATACGAACAGGCACTTCTTACTGCCAAGCGCGCACCAACCACCACCAACATAGTACACGCAATAAACACAGGAGTCTCTAACCGGACACCAGAGTATACCGACGAGTGGACATCCCCCACAACTCCCCCTTTTAACCCTCCGATGCCCAACAACCCGTCGACTTTAACAAAAGTATGCTCATTCTAGAAAACATCCAGAAGTGCCTCACGTCTCTCAAGCGGGATGTAGTAGACCTCAAAGCACTCTGCCCACAACCCACGAAACGCAAGACACCCGACCCCTATCACAATGAAAGCAGAAAACCCGGCCAAAACTTCGACAACCCCTTAACTGACGGCGAAAATGATGCCTAAACAATCCACAAACAACCTCCAATGGAACTGCCGCAGGCTACAGCGTAAACGAGCCAGTCTTACCCATTCCCTGAACACGCTCGACCACAAACCCGACGTCATTCTACTACACGACACGCAAGGCACTCACAACCTCCCACACTACACCTCCTTTACCCAACCCAGACTGACCTCAAGCAAAACACATGCTCCCCCACCCTCGTTACGACATATGTATTGAACCAACATCCCACGATACGACTCAACACAACAAACATCAACAGACCTCACCAAGAGCACGTCATTACCACCCTTCGACCACTAAACTGCCCCAATCCCATCACCATCATGAATGCTTGCTGGCGGCATGGCTTATCAAACTCTTAGCAGAACACAGATCGCGACATCCTTCTCCTCGGAGACCTCAACAGCCCAAATATCTCCTTGGGTTACTCCAACACTCACTACAATGGACGACATGCTCGAACAAGCGACTGCACAAACCTCTATGTTCCTTCTCAACGACATTACACAACCCACCCGCACCGGTAACAGCGTACCACACGATGCACATATCCGCAGCCTCATTTCTCGTGGTAAATCCTCTTTACATTGAATAGCAAAACCTCGATCAAAACAACGTATTTGTGTAAATGAAAATATAGGACAGTTTCAGTGTTTTTCTTTCACACTCATAGCATTAAATGAAGCACTAAAACAGCTTCATATATATTCATGTATGTGCACTGTCGGACACTTTAAGCGCGAACACGGCGTCGGCGCTTTTCAGCATGGGGGATTTACGTACCAAACCAATGAAGTACATCAGGAAAACCAGGAGAGACGGCAAGAACCACGGAGTAACACTAAATCAGTAACTGCCTGTGCATGTAGACGTTACTAAAAAGTGAAGTCCAAGTTAGTGAATGTGCATGCAAGTATCACTTTGGGAAGTGTGCAGGAGTCACTAATAAATCCTTTAGTGGGAAAAGTAAAGACTCAAAGGGCGACATGGCGATGTCCTACATGCAGAGCCACCGGATCGCGCGCTAGTAACAGTGGGGATGATCAACCTGAGATTGATGTAAGAGCCCTCCTCGCATCCATCAACCAGAGACTGGCCGGTCTCCCTGAGCTTAAAGAGAGAGTTTTTGTCGAAACAATTTGATGATTTCGAGAAGACAATCAAGGTCCACGAAACCGAAATCAAAGTACTAAAAAAAGAGGGTAACAGATTTAGAGAAGAAAGATGAATTTAGCAGGGCAGCACATGACCAACTTCAGAAGGAAGCCAACGACCTTGAATTTCGTAATCGGAGACTGAATCTGGAAGTTCATGGTATCCCGGAGGTGCAAGGTGAAAACATGACTGAGACATTGAACAGAGTTGCTGATAAACTAGAGGTTCCTCATCTAGCAGAATCCGACGTTGTATCTCTACACGGGTTGCCCGCAAGGCAAGACCACGCCCCCGGAATAATTGTTCATTTTGTAAGGCAACAAATCGAGGACACAACTGAAAAAAGGCAACCTAAAGCGCTGTACTCCGCGTATATTCATCCAAGAAAATCTCACTCGATATAACAGGGAATTTTTTCCGGGCAGCAAAAGATCGGGCAAAAGAAAGTGGCTAAGCTTTTGTGTGGTACGCGAATAGGAAAGTTCTCGTTCGTAGGACGAAAGGCGCATGGGCCATTCAGGTCAAATACCTGGATGACCTTGACAAGCTGTAGAAGGTAAGGCTAGGGAAGTTTTTTTGTTGTTGTGTTTGTGCGCATGACCGTCACAGAACTTTGTTTTCCTTCAGATGTGAAAGGGTAGTGCAATGAGGAAACAAATAAACCGCGTTTTGTTTTTCACTTAAATATCAGGTTGGCGAGAAATAAAAGAGTTGAGTTTGGTATCCTTCTTGATGATTTTGAATTTATTTTTTATGTTATCATGCTAAGCGAGACATGGTACAATCAAGACTGATATTTTGCGCTTCGATGATTATAAAAAAATATCTTTGAATCGTAACCTCTCGGCGCAGTGGTGGAATAGCTATGTACATAAAAAAGATATTCGATGCAATCTAATAACAGATTATTCTATCATGACTGATGATTATGAAGCTCTATCTGTAAAGTAGAGTAACATTATGTTTGCATTAATGTATAGACCTCCAAGTAGTGATTTCTTTGCTTTTTTTGTTTTATTTAAACTGTACTTCAATTTTTTTGGTAAAAACGATTATGATATAAGTTTTTAGGTGGTGATTTCAATCGATATGAATTCTGTTTCTGCTTGTCAAGTTGAATTTTTTACTTTGTTTCAGTCGTTTGGTCTCTTTAATGTAGTCACTTGTCCTACTCGCGTTACTTCATTCAGTGAAACGTTACTGGACTTATTTATCACAAACATAACTCGGACTCAACTTTCTGCTGGTGTAATGTGTTCTAATATCAGTGACCATCTTCCAATTTATTTTCTTGCTGATTTGGATAACTTATGTAAAGCCCTTAGTTATGATACCATATATTATTCTCAAGTTGTTAACATTCAAACACTAAAATGTTCAGGCACTGCGTGGCATCTAAAAACTGGAATGTGGTGCTCTCAATGAACTCGGCTAATGAAGCGTACGATTGCTTTATCAATCGATTTGATGCTATATATAAAGAATGCTTTAAGCCTAGAAAAGTAACTATATCTAAAAAGTTTAAAAAAACAATGGGTTACCAAAAATAAAATACGTGCTTGACATTATTTCGCCTTGTCTCACACACATCTTCAATTTGTCGCTCTCGACTGGTGTTTTTCCTGAAGGTATGCAGGTTGCAAAGGTCTTATACAAGTCCGGGGACAAAAATAATATATACAACTACACATCGATCTCAATATTGCCCGTTTTTTCCAAGGACTTAAAGAAAGTTATTCACATTAGGATTAATATTTTTTGTGAAAAAAAAATATGCTACTTCCGAATTCTCAGTATGGTTTTCGGAAAGGACGCTCTGCTGAGCTGGCTCTTTTACAGCAAAAAGAAATTATCTTAAACAATAATGAAAACAAGTGTCTAACTTTAGGAATATTTATTGATTTTTCTAAAGCTTCTGACCGGCTGAGTCATAAAGTTTTGTTAGAAAAACTATATTCTTATGGAATTCGAGGGCATTCCCGGTCTTTAATAGAAAGCTACATGAGCCTCCGGCAGCAAAGTGTTGAAATAAACGGATATTCTTCAATGCTGAAAGCAGTTCGGACAGGAGCTAGTACCTCAAGGTAGTGTCTTGGAGTTATTGATGTTTAACCCTTTTAAAAATGATGTAGTTACTATCACAAGTAATGCCTCATTTGTAAGTTATGCAGATGATACCAGGCAGATAATGCTAGTATATTCTTTCATGAAAATACATTGATAGTTTAATTACCGACGCAAATATATGCCTAGAAAAACTTACTTGGTGGACTGTTTCCCATTCTCTATAAAATTAAAGTAAGTAAAACGAATGAAATTATCTTCAAACCAAAAGGCACAGTGTGTAATGCCACCACAAAATTAATGATGAACTCCTCGGAGTTTAAATTTGAAGCTACTGTTAAAACAGCTTCAGATGCTTCAGATGAATCAGCAGACACTTCCAACTGTACTATAATTTTCAAAAAACAAGGTGTCTGCATCGAAAATTAAATACGAATACATTGCGTGTAATAATATAGTACTAATAACGTATTTCTCGGTGTGGTGCATAAATGTCTTTTTTCTGTTTCAAATAATGTAATTATTTCCCGCTATAACCGATCTCGCCTGTAGAGGGCAGGGGCTTCGTCAAGCTGCACTTCAGCAGCTTTTTCTCCTGCCTCCATCGCCCATTTTTCTATCATGGGAGTAAATAAAATGAATTGAATTTGATATAGTTCGATTTGCAATAAATAAGCATTGCTTTATTATATCTGCTCGTGCAGTAAAAATGCTCGTTCTGCGTCCAAAAATCACCGCACGCTCGAAATATTTAAAATAGAGAGAAGCCAGAAAACAGATGCCCCATAGAAACGGCGCGGTGTAGGAAATAATAAAAAAAGACAACTTTCATTGTCCACATACTTTATTCTTTACGTTTTGAATGTTTTTAACAGTTTGTAAAGATGCACGATGGGGTCATTTTCATATACAGGACAGTGCTGGCATATTCGCAATATAATAAGAGTCACTGGAATACTGGTTAACCTTAAGCACACTCTACATTCCTTTCGATTGTTATTTTGCTTAGATTTGTCGCTTTTCTTCACACACCTTCTGTGGAACACAGAATCGGGCCTGAAATATGGCGCAGTTTAACATCGTTCACTGACAAAAAAAAGATGCTGTAACTAAAGCAAATACACTTTTACAATTTAATAAATATAGATACTATTCGGTACGACCCAAATGACAAAAGTTACGCATGTTATTTCCCGGCGAAGAGACAAAATGCACGAACGTTTTCCCATAGGAATGCACAGGAAGCACTGTAAAAGTAGACTGGTGGCTGTCTGCTTCAATTTGCATCCCGGAAGTCACATAGACACTTGCGCCAGTTAAACCTCTAGCGAGCATTATAATAACTCTATGGTTGGCAGCTGCTTGGCAACGTCACCAACGGCGGCGTCGGCATGACGCCGTGTGGAGACGCGCCGCCCGCTCCGACCTCATTAAATGCGACCACAGCGTTTCGGCCGTGTGCGCGATTTTTCCGCAGACAGTGTATCTCGATCTTGATCAAGAGTAAATATTTCGCACCTTCGCATTCAAAACCTACCGGAGCCCAACGTTCATCCGTTTGTGCTCTCACGTCATTCGACCCGCAGGAATTGCTCGGACCCAGGCAGCACACAGGATTGCGCCAATATTGGCGTCGGATCAGAGAAATCGGGCGAATATCATTTTGATACTGCCTATATTGGCGCTGGATCGTAAAGATCGGGCCAGTATTATTGTGATGTTGCCGATGTCGGCGGAACATCACTTGGGTCGGCCAACGCCACGCTGATATACAGTATCCAGCGCAGTTTTCTCGGTAATTTGTCGGGTCTGAACCGGCTATATCGGCGGCGGTATTAGGAATTCTTGGCCGTTTCTAAAACGATACCAATAATTTATCGGGTCTGAACCGGCTATATCGGCCGGTATTAGGAATTCTTGACCGTTTCTAAAACGATACTGAATCGGTCAATCGCGTCGGCCAATCGGGGCGGCCGCCGCTGTTGCCACGGGCCACGCCGAGGGCGCACCAGGCAATCAGCGGCTGGAACTGAGTTTTTCCGTACAAACAAACGGAAAAAAAACTCTTTTTGTAGTAACTTTTATTGGAGATTAGTACAAAACGGGGGCGAGTGATGTTTTCTAAAATCTTTAGTTTACAAGGTGTTGCGGCACAAATAACATTGTTTTTATACAACCATGTCTCAGCGGTGATTTCAGGTAGCGCGTCCCGACCTAGGCGCATCCTAACTTTAGGCAGTAATTCGCGGCGCGTCTTCTTGGGAGTCGGGGGTGGCACCCTTGAAGCCCCTTCCACCGTATATTTATCCGCGCCAAAGTGGTCGATTATAGCCAAAATAGAAGTCACGTGCAGTTCCTCGAGTGGCCGGTGCGGGAGAAATGGCGGCGTTGCGATTGCTATTAGCTCGGCTTTCGAGTACGGATCGGTGCCACTTTTTCAGAGCGGGCTCTGTGGCAGTTTCCGAACTGTGTGGTTCCAGTAACCTTGGCTTGTCCCCAAGTCCGCTGACACCGCAGCGTCGCGTCCGCTGTTAACCGATATTCGCGCATATCTGCCCAGCACTCTATTGATATTGCGCCGGTGCTGGCCCATTTTCAAAACGATCGTTCACCGACACTCGCCATCTCTGCCCAGTACTCGAATGATATCGCCGATTGTGGCCCATTTTTAGAACGATCGTTAAACTATATTCGCCCCAATACTGGGCCATGGTGCAAAACTTGAAACTGAGCCAATATTGTGAGCAATATTCCCCTGACGCTGACCCAGTGTCGCCGTGCTGCCTGGGGAGCCCGCGTTCAATTGTGTGTCCCGCAGTTACAAGCGGCAACGACGGCAACACCGCCATATTTTTCGAAAATGAACTTAGGGCGGGTTGGTAAAGATAATTTAAAAAACGCGAACGACTAAAATATGTTAGAACGAAAACAGAAACAGTTCTTTCAACTTTTATGGTCCCTTTACGCACTTATGTTTTTGTTTTCTTATCTTTTTGTTTACGGGACTCTTCTTCCTTCCGGGTGTCATTTTCATCTTTTTTCCTGAAATGTTTCAATCCGGGAAGTGAAGGGCTGACACATTGAGGGGGCATCAGTAAATGTCGGTTGTTGACAGAACTGTACTCTCTGTCTTCGACCCTAAAATCCAGGGATCCTGGGTTCGATCCCCACCCCTGCCAGTTTCGATCTGGATGAGCATCGTACCGGTGTGCGCTCGTGTATCACTCCCGTCCAATACACACTCGGAGTACAGGCCTAAAATATTTCGGCCTCAAATATTTGGCGCGGCGGCAACGAGGTAGAGCGCACGTTTGTAAGCGACCTATACGTCAGCGCCGTTGAATTCAAAGGACGCGCGTCGAAAAGAACATAATTTCTGCACTCTGTATGACAAATCGGGTTACTGCCGTACTGAAAAATGGCGCATTTTAGGACTCTGCTAATTTACTGCGTGCCGTGAGACATCATACTGACGCTTGATCGCAAATGAGAGCTTTATCAGGGTGCTTCTATAAGCCCACAATTTTGCTTAAATTTAGTGTGCAGTCGGACACGCAGAAACCGCCACAATTTCTGTATTCGCGTTGTCTTCGTTCTTGCCCTCTCACCGAAGAAACATTGAAGACACTTTTTTCGTGGACGGTAAGAGCGGTCTAAACTTTGATCGTATCTCCTCTTTTTCTACTTCCAAAATCTAGACAAACAAAGAATGTACACGTCCCAACGACCAACACGAAGAAAGGGAGGCGATGTTCGGGTCCCTCTTGAATATCATTCGCGAGGCCGACATTTGCCAGTGCTTCTAGCATGTTTCCGCCTCCAATCTTCCCCATCACCCCCATCCTCTGACTTGAGATCAAGGTGGTGAAGAAAATCAATTATGAACATCTCAAAAAAAGAAACCCACAATCTGGTATTGTTTGCAGCTATAGCCACGCCAAACGAGAGTAAATAAATAGCAATGCAAAGGGAAGGAGTGTCTTAAATCATGAGGTATCCGGCGACAATTCCTAATCCACAGCTATGACAAAAGGCGATCCCGTAGAAGGCGACAACTGGCATTCTTGTTGCTGCTTTTTTCGGTTGCGGTATTGAAGGCCGTTTGCAAACGATGGCACGGCTTCCCAGTAGAGCTTTGAATCAAAAAGAGAGCTTGCTTATATGACCATCCAACGCTCCCCAATGCCATAGTGGCGCTCAACCTCTACCATTGGTTTTCGTTGACCATTTTGTTAATTAGCAGTCTTCAAAAGGGGAATTCATCCAGAGAGTAAAAAGGTAATGTCACTGGACTGTCATGCATTATCAATATTCTAACTGCATTTCTCAAGCATTGTTTGAATCTGACTCAGCTGTTTTACAATTGTGTTAGATTCATTCAATGTATGAGAAATGCAAAACCTGATTCATAGCTCTCCATTTAACATTACACGTATACGGGGGAATCTGCCTTGGCCACGGCATAATACATGAAAAGGGTTGAGAAGCGGTGATCACGAGTCGTGGTTAAAGCGGCAGAACTTTTTGTCGTTCCATTTGCTCAGAGAACGTTTTTCTCTCAGAAAATCACACTGACAAGAACACCGAACCACCAACAAGAACATCAAACTGTCACTCCACCAGTGCGACAGTCCTTGGCACAAACAAATTGCATTTGCGAAACTTGGGGGCAAGAATTGTTCGACGAAGAAGTGTCGGCCTCGTTGTCAACTGGACCAGTCGACGTCGGGCATCTGGAGGGCAGGAGTCCCAAGACACCTCAAAGAGCGCGGGAACGAGACGAGGCCAAGAACGAAGACACAAGGATGTTGAAAGAGTACCGGCAGCCATGTCCGACCGGCGCCGAAACAAAGCGGCACTCGAGTGCAACTAAATGCTTCCCAGCGTTGAGTTGCGTCAGACTTGGGTAAACATTTTTCTCGCGTAAGCAAAAACGGTGAGTTTGGCAGGACGTTTGTGTTTGTCAGGATTGCGTTTTCAGCATGGCGTGTCTGCCATGGGTTGGACGTTTGAGCAGAGTCCTGGCCTTGTTCCCATGTGGGAGAGGGATGAGCTAAGGCACTGCAAAAAAAGCCACCGAGTTACGTGTTCAACTGCGGGAAACAAGGCGAGCTCTCGTGTCTTCGGAAAGTCGTTCTGTCATCGAAAAACAGCGTCGGGCTGTTTCTGGGCGTCGTCTGCCTACAGTTTTAATGTAAGACCGAGGGTAACTGAGTAAGAACATAAGACTCAAAAGGCGAGATTCGAAAAATACAAAAAATAGTATAGCGTCAAAAATATAAAACAATATATAGCGTCACCAAATACTCTACAAGTGGAATACGTCTCACTTCACAAAAGTCCAGCGGACTTGACTTTGTACAGGCTTTGTGTTGTTGGAACGGCTGGATGCGCCGCAGCCTCGGGAGCTTTCCCTTTGACTCGAGAAGGGTGGCTCACGCCATCAATAATCGTGGGGCATCTCTAGCGCCATTCCAGGCAGCCGTCATTGCTTTCTTGAAAAGCTGTTATCCCGGTGAGCAGGTGATATCTCTCTTCATCGGCGCTGTACAACCGCGAGACAGCGTGGACGTGCATGCGTTCTCTCGAACGCGAGCTGCCCACAGTATTTATCGCTGTAGGTATACGCTGTCAAATGCAAGTTAGCGGAGTGGAATGCATTCTCCCTAGCAACATATTTGCTATCACCGCCGCAACAAGGCTCCTTCGCTGGGGGCCCCTCCACTCCCATTGGCTGCCGTAAGCGACGTTTGTGTGATCAAAATGGGCATCCAATGGTGTTCTCGTCGGAAACCGCGGTATGAGCGACACCACATTAGACAGCTTAAGAAAGGCAGGGCGTGGCAGCATCTCATTATCATTCCACGGCCAATGAGATGGCGTCATTCGCCGATAAAAACGCAGAAGAACCAATCACGAAGAGTGAATTCATAAAAGGACACGCCCCTGGATTTCGTAAGCTGCCGGTGACTGTACCTGGTGTTGATTATGAGTCAAGGTGCATAAACGATGTACCCAGATTTACCCACTCAAAAACGTATCCTATGGCAATTTTTTCAGATATGACCAAAGCACTGCCATATTTTGTTTAATTTATTTTATTATTAAGGCTGCTTGTAAGGGTTTCGCAACTCCGGCTGCACAGACTAAAATAACTAAGTGGTTTCTCGCTTTGAAAATAAATAAAGGTTATGGTCTCTGTACAAACTGGAAGCAGACGCGTTTTGTAAATATACGCCCGAGACCGGTGCTTGGATGTTTATGCCGAACTATGCCTAGATTAAAATTGCCTAATAATACGGTAGTCGTTGAAGGCTTTCCGCATAGATAATAAACCACTGTCTTCAAGCGGACGTTGTTCGTGATTCAGCAAAATTGTATTAATGCTTCAAGGAACTCATAAAAAACACAGCAGACATTTGGTTTCAACGGTGATCCACAAAGAATGAGTATCCAACTGGTAGGACAAATGTGAATTGCCAAGTATAGATAGCCCGCAATAAATGTGATGTGACAGGTCAGCGTCCGGAGTTTACTGGAGCTTCCAAATAATTTTAGTCAGTATTTTATTCGTGTTTTCTTTTTTTCGTTCGCAGGGACGTAGCAATCACGAAGCAGCTCTAGTTGTTCTCGTTCGTATTTATTATAACGCATAATGAGCCGACAACCAAAACAGCAAACTGAAAAGGGTTTTTGGGTTTAGTACTCGTTTCAGAATTTGAGCTTCGGTAAAAATATACAAAAAAAAACTCTTTAGATATTTGTATCTGCGTTACAAAAGTTGGGACTAAAGTACTCGTGTTTTAAAGAAAAAATATAATAATGTTTTTTTTTTTTCTCATTTCAAAAGTAGACTCCATATCGCCGGACGCTCAGTCTCGGTTCAAATATAGTGCTAGCGGTTAGAGCCGAATGCCAAATGTCAAATGTCGTTTACTGTTATCTCGTTAAAAACTCAAAACATATAACCGATTCTCTCAAATCTTTAATGGGAGAATGGCGACCAACAAAGCCCGCGAATACATGTTGAACGACTTCTGCTGCCAGAAACGGAACCCATTTTCTTATTGAAAGTTCACCGAAAATGACTAATATTTTTTTTCATCGGTATGTTGTAAGTTTGGAAACTTGGGCACTTGTTCCCAACCGCTAGCGCTATTTGTGGACGGAGGCTGAGGCTTCAGGTGATCTGTATAGTCTATTTGTGAGGTAAGAAAGAGATTGCTGACTTTAACCTTTAAACACCCGGTATATCATGTCGTAAAAATGCCCGAGACTAAGGCAAAATGAAAGGAAACGCTTACGAGCCGAAAGGCAAAGACACGGAAAGAAAAACATTTCGCCCTTCGACTCTCGAGTGTTTTTCTTTTCCTTCTCCCTACTCCCTGATAGTTTCACATGACAATCTTCCACCATCCAGCCTACGTTCTTACTAGTATATTTTCTTAACATATATCCGCTTTCAGTTATGCAGTATGTTTGCACCACTTCCTTGGCTCTGCCCTACCTAACCCAATTTATTCTGGCTTTAGGAAGCTTGGTAAGCGAACGAAGTATCTGCTGTTTGATCTCCTTTTCTTTTCTTTTTTTTAATTCCCGTAGCATTAAATTTTGTTTTCTAGGAGTGAGGCTGGAGGGGAATGGTGAAGAAAGATATATTAAGTCACGTGAGAGTAAACTAGTCAGAATTATTTCTTACCATTTCTTCGTCTACTTAGACTGCAATCTTCAAATACAGTTTCATAGCCGTTACCGTGCGCCAGCAGTCTACTGCGCCACATAGAAAAGATGGGATTACGCTGTCATTAATCCTTGATCCTAAGCAGGAGGTCATACGGCTTATACATCGTACAAAAGACAGTCTGCATACAGATTCGAAACGCGAGCCACCGCGAGATCCGTGCTTCGAATGCCCCATGGCAATGAGTTCAAGGAGGAAACTTGGCACGCGGCATTCGAACCACGGATATTGCAGTGACTCGTGTTTGCACACTGTCTTTGGTATGATGTATGAGCAGTGTGACCCCGGCTTCACGCTCGCGTCAGATATGAGCACGAGACACACTGCGGTCAAAACGGCGGTAACTTGGGCCCCTATTCTCACTCTGATAAAGGGCATGGCCCTTGCTGTAAATTGCTGCAGATCCCTCCTGTGAGTAGGAACTGATAAACAAGTATGATATTATAAAATGGGCTTATGTGTCTACTGCTGCTTACAATTAAGCAAACCTTATTATTCATTGTTATATGATTAGAAAACATTTAAGTATGCTTGTTCTCACATGTTTGTAATCACGCTACTTCTTATCCACGCAGTGCCGCAGGAACGTTGTACTGGGATAAAAATAGGCTAAGCTTTGCGTCTTTCTTCGATAAGAGAAAGAAAACAAAAGCAGGCAGTTATGGGCCATAGGTGTCTATGTATGCTTTTTACTTGTAATAAATGTTTCAATGAAATACTGCCGTATAGAAAGAAAAGCATTTGCAATTAACTAACATAATGAATCAATAATTTCCTTAGCTTCTTTTAGATATCGTACCGTATGTGCAGACGGGAGTGCAAGGAAGCGGAAAAAGACACTGGTTAAGTGTAAAGCAATCCACCACCCAATTCAAAAGGCTCAGCCGTATCTATTCACTCATCTATATACCCATCTATCCATCCATCCATCCATCCATCCATCCATCCATCCATCCATCCATCCATCCATCCATCGGTCTATTTTTACACCCGGAATATCAAAGTCTCGCCGCTAAAAGTTCGCACGTCGACGGAGAAATGTGATCCAAACAAACACACCCTCCTCAAGAACAACAAACCTCCGCGCAGACATTGACCCTGAAGCTCGAACCAGCTGCCTTCCCGTCCTGGTGAAAAGCTCTCGCCAACACAAACAACCACACTTTGGAACTAAAAGCGGCAATTCCGGCGGAGACTCCCCGAGGACGGACCCAAATATTTTCTAGGACTTGAGAAGAAGCCTTCGGCAACGACAGGAGGAGGGGGAGGAAGATGCCACCGGGGGAGGTTTGGCGGCTTTTTAAAGACTTCTGGACGAACTCCAGGAGTGACGGGAAACCAAGCTAAAAGATTACGAAATGAAGAGGAAAAGAAACAAACGAAGAGTCATGAGCCGCCGCCATTTCGCTTCATCCTTCCCGTCAACCTCCTCCGTCCTCCGCCCCCTCCACCGACCCGGCAGTGAGACAAAACCCGCCCCTTCGCAAAAACGCTAGGCTTCCCGGATCGTTTGGGTGGTGCTAGACCCGAAATTACCTTTTATCCAAAACCATAGCTGGTTTTTCTTGCCCCCTGTGCAAGTACTGAGCATGTCTCTAACGAGGAATTCGCTCCCAGTGTGCAGCTTGGTCATCGTCGGATAATCATCTCTGTCCGCGCTGAAGGTCGCTGTAACTGCTACGTCCAGGTGCAGTGTTTTGCGTAAGCGATTCGAACGACTCTCAACGGTGAAGGTTGGTGCGCCTCAACCGTCCAGAAAGAACCCCTCACGATAACCGCTTCAAAGAGTGCCGCTACTCCGCTCTCTTGTTTGTGAGTGCACAGCTGTATTGTGGTTCCGGCGCAGCCATGGAGGTCTTGATGCAGGTACGTGCGGTTAATGTTTACCTCTAACACCATTTACCGACGCTACCGCTATGAATCGATCGGGTCGTCGAACTCTTCGTCGATGCCCCACGTCGATTTCATTGAAAGAGTGTCTGCGGTAGAAAGACCACGGATGGCATACTCACGGGTAGATAGCATCTCAAGTATGGCTTCGCTCAATCTAGCACCTCGTTCGTCGTCGCGATCGCGCTGCCACCTATATTTGGAAAGGCGGCTGGGTAACGAGGCTGTCTCGGCCTGTTGCGGCCATCGGAAGCTTAGCGGCTTAGCCGCCGTACGCCGATCGCGATGGACATGGTTGCTATATTGGACGCCTGGAGCGGGGAAAGAGCTGTTTGTCTCTTCTTTGTTTTGTTTTTTATTTCAGGCTTGACTTTTTTACAAGAATGAAAAGAAGGCTAAACTGGGCTGCCGTTCAAGGTCGCTGAATGTGTGCAGCAGTAAATTAAGTGTGCGGTTGTGCAAAAAGCCGGCGATAAACAAAAACAAAAAAAAAAAATATATATATATATATATATATATATATCATATATATATACTATCATATATACCGTTAAAACTTCATCAAAAAGCTTTTTTAGCCTGACTGATCACTTACGCTGATTAACGCTGGTTGTTCGACACAGAGAACTTTCACCGAAGCTTCCTCATTTTGTGTGCGGTGTTTAACTAATCCATCTTTTTGTTCTGTGCGTTTATTCCGCGCTGTTTTTCTCTTCTTTTTATAATATGATCCAACTGGCCCAAATTACCACTATTCTGTTTAAAGAAGTTCATAAAACAAATAACTACAATTAGTAATCCCACTGTTTTTTTCTCTCTCGAAGTTATAGCATGCAGAAAATATACTCTGGGATAATTAAGCTAAGCGCAATAAGAAATTAGTTATGGGTTATTATCGGATTTCCACAAATTGTTTTCCAAAAGCGTTTTCATTTTGATTAGAAAAGGCCTCTTCGAAGCGATTTTACTGCAGGTTTATGAATAATGGTTCAATCGAATAGCGCTGCTACATTTATAGCTTCCACATTTGAAAGCGAAGTCACGACAGACAGGCAGCTTTGTTTACATCGTGGAAGCTAAGAATGGCACTAAGCTTTTCGATTTGAAGCACTTTTCGCGCAGTCACAGTGTATAGTTGAAGCAGGCACGTAGCAAGGATTTTGTTTCGGGGGGGGGGGGGGGCCCGCCCATGAGAAAATGCTGTATGAGGGGGAGGGGGAGAGGAGGTCCCAGCAAAATGGAAGATTTCGTGGGGGGCCCGGGCCCCATGGGCCTCCCCCTGGATACGTGCCTGAGTTGAAGTAATGTAATTGAAAACCTGCGGAAAGAAGGGGTCCTTACAATGAGGAGAGGGAAAGATGTTGTGGCAGATTTGTCGAAGTGACTTTTAGTTACTCATCACCATTATAATAATGTTATTTTATACTTCGAATAAAAAACTGATTGCTATGTAAATGATTAATGCATTTTGTTTTCTTTCTTCTTTGGACACCTTAGACCGCGCACCGAAAAGACCTAGATTCATGGAGTACTCTACTGCTAAACTGAAGTGACTCCTGCAGAGCTTACAAAAATTCACAAGGAGAACTCCTTGTAGAGTTCTCTCAGCTTCTATAATAAATTTAATTGTTGACACCACTGAGTATAAAAATTGTTTCACTATAATTGGAACAGATTGTTTAAGGGGTGAGAAACGAGTACCGTCTTTACCATGAATTCATCAAGCTTCGACATACGCGCGAAATGGTGGCCGACAGAGTTTTCGAACACATGGGGCTCTATGGCACCAGAAACTGAAAACGGGTGAAAATGGGCTCCATTTTCCCATTGAAATTTTCAAAAAATCACTTGTAACTTTTGATTAAGTTTTGGGATCGGGCTGAAACTTTGGCATCCGGTTGTGACCACTAGCGCTACCTTTGGGTGTAGAATGAGCGTTCGGCGACGCCCAGTTTATTTTTGCGGTAAAAAAGACCGTGTAAATTTTCTTTTGTGACACCCTGTATATTAACTTTGTGTGAGATAAGTCAACCAACGGTCACATTTGCTTTCCAAAGAGTGAAACCCAGAAAAATAAAAACAACCCAAACACTGGTCGGTAAAACTATACAAGTGTAGAAGGGGCTTACGAAGAGAATTTGCAATGGGTCTTTCCAATTTTCTCTCGTTTCTTCCTAGACGAAAACAGAAAAACATTGCATAATCCTGAACCCTGAAATGTATGTCTGGCATGCGGCGTTTCGGTATCTCATGTATTTATAGTTTGACGGATTGTTCTTACCAGATGAAAATGCGTGCAGTCTTCACTAACAATCTCGTCTGTTTCAGATAGATTTTCGAATAACCAGACCTCTGTCATCACAGGTTTTACTGCCTTTAACTCACAATTCTCTATTACTACCATCTTTCGTTTATGTTTAACGTTAAGATAAACTTCAATAGCAATAGAGACTTCAATACACAGATGTTTCGGAAAGAATACTTCCTTGAAGTGTGTACAAACGTTTGTACACACTTAAAGAAGGAAATACCTTTTTCGAAACGTCTTTGTATTACACTCTATTGTTATTCAAATTTCTCTTGACATTTTTTATTTCTTTATGAAAGATATTTTTGGTACATTCAATTTATTTTTCAAGAAACGAGATGTCAGACATCGTTCGAGACAGTAGTTTTAGATATATCAATCGAGACACCGAATGTTCGACTCTTAGAAATAAACCGAAGAAAGCAATAAAAAATAATATCAATAGCTAAACTACACATTCAATCTAAAATGTGTGTCTTTTGATGTTTACAAGTTTGCCTTTTCTAGAATTTCTAAGTCACGATTGAGGAATTACGTGAACTCACCAAGCCTATATTAATCCCTGGAGAAAGGGAACAAGGGCGACAAAGGAAAAACACAAATCTCCAAACACAGCTATAGGTGACTGGTGCACGACCGAGAAAATCCGCCTGGTCCTGGTATCGAACCAAAGACAACCCCCTTCCAGCGGAGCGGTCTCTAACTGAGGTCCCATGTTCGATACCAGGACCAGGCGGATTTTTTCGGTCGCGCGCCAGTCACCTAGCTGTGTTTGGAGATTTGTGTTTGTCCTTTGTCGCCCTTGTTCCCCTTCTCCAGGGAATATTACCATCACACTTGTCGAGCTTGCTTGCACCTTTGTAATAATCGCATTATCATCACTCACGGTGCAATTTTTTTCAATATAAATCCATCAAGAGCCAATTTTGAGATCTGAAGGAGAAATTCAAGTTTATCTATGATGTAACTGACTTAAATCTACATCTCTGTTATAATGGCAACTAATTACAACAGGGCCCAAATACGTACGCAACAAATGGTTGCCTGTAAAAGGACATGTTTATTGAAAACTCTAGAAACTAGAGCAATTAAATTTCAATACTTTTACTCATCCACATGTCTCTTCTTTATTTCTAGAAGATATGGGTTTTTGTTACTGTAAACATTTCAGACTTGAGAACACAAAACATATGCCAGATATTTCTCAACTTAAATATGTAGAGGCCTATAATCCAGTATTAGGTAGCTTGATAAAACCGGATTGTTAATAAAGAACACAACATTCCCATGCGGTGTTCATGAAGATACTGGTAAAGCCCGTGGTTAAAAGTACCAAATTATAGGGTTGCTTTATTCTACTTTATTAGTAATTATTTTGCTCCAATAAAGAATTCAACCAAATATGGTAATAACCTCTTGTGACAGGCGGTCGTGCTTCAAAAAATCCACAAGAATTACGAATAATGTGAAACGTTCCCAAAATATTTTAATGGACACAACCGAAAAAAAAACATTGTGCACGCAAACCTTGCATGGCTTCGAACTAATAAAACATCTTGTAACATATTAAGTGATATCGAAGTGTTGATTCTTTTCAATATCGTGGCGACTGCACACCGTATGACACAGCTTTATTATCAAAATAACGCCCACTTAACAAAATAATATTTCGACCTCCGTGCGCTTAAAGGCTCGAATTTATTAAATACCTACATACCATGTTCAAGTATACCAAACGGCTGGCCCAAGTGGGTGAAGTATATTCTCAAACTATTTAGTTATATAGCGTTTTTTTTTAAACACCACCTCAATCTAAACAAAACCTTCTACGAAGTTCTGCAGAAGGATAGAAAAAGAATCCGTATTCAAATATATTGAAGATTTCAAACAAGTCTGAATAAAGACCACTTGTGCGTTTGGCCCACAATCACTTAGACTAAGAGTTTACAGTGACTCAGTTAAAGCTGTACTAAATTTTGTGATCGGCTTGCTTTGCTGCTAACCGGACCTGTGGGAATAACACGGAGTAAACGGTTTCAAGAACGAGCAACTGAATTTGATTAGGCGTAAACGAATACAAGTCGATAAAGATATTCATATAACTGTGTCTTTTGGCTCTTTGTCGCCGGGTCTCTGCGCGTCGTCTCTCGTGCCTCACCAAAAGGCGGTGCGCGCGAGGTGCGCGTGGCATAGCGCTTTTGACCACGACGCTGACAGAACATGGCCGAATAGTCCGGCGTCAGGCAAACGGGCCGACTGAGAACGAGGAAGCCGCCAGGATGCCCACAGCATTTATTTCATGAGGTTTGATAATGGGAGTTTTGCAAAGGGTAAAAATGGTTTAAAGTAAGACGTATAAAAAAGCATTTGAAAAGCGCAAGCACTCATCACACCTGTCCTGAAAATCAAAGGGGTCAGTTCATACGCTGTCATGCTCAAACTCAAGCGTGGAAAACGCTGGCGGCGGCTGTTCACAAAAGATACATCACTCGCACTCAGTTTTGCATCACTCAGGGTCACACTAAAGATGAGTCTCCCAAAAATGGACCTAACAACAGATCAAAATTCGTTTATATCTAAAGAAACAAACAATTACAGTAAAAGTATGATTACATAAATAATCAAATAGTGCTGCTGCCAGCTTTTCGAGCGAGGGTACATTTTAATATGCACCATTTGATACAATTCATTTTGGTATGCATAGTTTCGCGGTTGGATTTGGCAGCTTTCCGCGTCACAGGGAGCTCCTAAAGTAAGCTCTTCTTTAAACTAGCTTACATGTTGTCAAACCTGTTGCTCTGTTGCTAGCAACGAGCAGTCAGTCAGTCTCAGAGTGTTTCTTTGTGATTTGTTAGTCGGACAGTCTATATAGTACAACAATATGTTTATAATAAATAGCAGATTAATTTCAATGATAGAGAAATGTAAGTTACTTAAACTTCTAGCCATTCTTTATAACATTTCTTCCGCTCGTTGGAGAACTTTGAAAAGATCTGTCTTACTAAGTAGATGATAATCTCATAGCCATTAAATCATTGCATTTATTATATGTACAGTCACTATATTTAAGCACTCGATTTCTTAAGGAGTAATTTGTTGTAACTCATCAACAGGAAGCCTAATTAATGACACATAAAAAGTTTTTCATTACAAAATAGAGTACTCATACGTAATATAAAATCCAGCGAAACTACGCTAACTCGATATTATAAATCACCCTATAAAAGCTCCAATTATAAATGATGACTACTTTTTCCGAAAGTTTTATACCTTATATTTAAGATGAAACTTTAGGTTTCTCTTCCTTGCTGCAAGCAAGAAACTTCCTTTAAATGTACTCCGTGAACCGTACTTCGGCAACTTTCACTTTAAACTTACACTTTTAAGTATATGAGCGCTCATACACCGAAAGGTTCAACAATAGCTATGCGTATAGGCAACTGGTACTCGTTGTAACGCTTAAAATAAAAATGCAGGCTTCAAGCTTTAGTTTTTGTTGCAAATCAAAACATGGTGCAGATTTCAGGCATAGCAGTGTATCAGTGTACATGTAGTTATTCTGATTATTACACCTCGCACTGTATAGAAAACTCGGCAAAGCTGTCAGTTCTTTCCCGTGCTATTGTGAAGACCATATTTTTATTAATGCATAAAAATGTTTGGTGTATATAACGATCACATTTTCCTATGCCATACATAGATGTTATGGTCATATATTAACTTTATTTGCGTCACTTATTTGTATAACCTTACTAAGTCCAGAAACTCGGTAAATACTATCTAGTATTTTGATATTATAGTTTTGTCATTTGCAGTTACAGAACAGCATTCCCCTTAAAGTGGTGGCTCAATTGATAAGCTTTAGGGCAAAATAGTTGAAGAGGCCAAATATTTAGTTGTATCCACTCATTCTGAAAACTTTTATTGTAATTAAGACCTAAAACAGCTCTGCATAAAGTATAATACTGGCACAATATTAAGGAAACTTATTTTAGGCAGTCACTCCCTCATTTAAGCAGAAACCTTGACTCAACTGCTTAAAAATTGTTCTTTTAGAAAAAAATTAGCAAGCAACAGCACTGTAGATAAAATAATTGGATGTCTTAATGGCAGGGGAGAATTCAGAACTCCGTCCTTTTTTTTCTTTTTTTTTTTTTTTTTTGGGGGGGGGGATATCGTAAGGATACTATTCTCCCATTCTTTCTGTACACCGGGGGGTTCAGCCATGTCCAATTGGCCTCCGAGAAGGGAGAGGGGGATCGATATTTTTTAGGGGGGCGGCCGCCCCGTCGCCCTCCCCCCCCCCTTGGATCCGCCCCTGCTTAATGGTGCAAATGTTCTAACAACGTGTAAGCATGGCGTGTGACAAATTGTGTCAAATTTATTGTTTGTTTTTGTTCTTTTACGCAGGGGAGCATCTACGAGGAACGAATTCACGAATTTTCGAAGAAGATAGGTCGGCGGATACATGTCTTCAGCTCGGGAGGAGGAATGTTTTCATCGTTCAATAAGTAAGAGCACCCAAAGCAAGTAACAGAAAATATCTTTCGAAGTATAGCATGAGACATTCAAACTGTATCATAACCAATGGAGACTAGAGGCAACAAATTATAAAGCCCTTGCAAGGACTAAATGTTAACAACATAATGAAGCCCTGCTTTTAAATAATATTAACCTTGTTGACATATGCTACACATCACTTTTATTGGGTCCCCAAAAACAGCAACTTATCGTCTTGGGAATTATGCACCTGACATGACTATTATATTGTACATTTTAGGATGTGTACAGGGTGCTTGGCAACAGACCTTGCTATTCAGATTCTAAATTCAGTTTGCAATTCAGCTCTTTAACAAATACTTGGTCATGTAAATTAAAGAGAATATTAGAACTTAACAGAGTGTTAGACGTATTTATTTGTATATTTGGAAACTCCTAACATATAACTGCGCTAAAATCGAGTTCATATCCAAGCTACCAAAAGCGTGTCTTGCAAGATACTATCGGTGCACTTTAAAACGGCAAGACGTCCTCTCTGAAGCATTCAGGTAATAATGAAAGTCAGCTAAAAGCTTCAATGATAGCATTTTTGTCGTAATTTGTAATAATTTTGAAACCAAAATGTTCGAGACATCTTTCCACCACGTACAAAACGAATATGAAACGCGCCATAATCCTGCCATAAAACGTTAACTGGCACAACTATTAGTTTACTTCTTGATTTGTCACCAAACAAGACAAATACATTGATTGTGCTTTAACTTACTAAGAAATGTTGATTTTTTTTTTGCTAATGACGTACCAACCATGCTTACATGCTGCAAGCAGACAACACGAGTTTTGTCTGTCAAGTTCATGCTGAAGGTGGTACATTTCTGGAAGCGAAGATTGTTATCAGCAATATCGGTGTCAAAATCGTGTTCAGATTTAAACTGCGGTCTGAAGCAAGCAAAATACGCATAAAGATATCTAGCTCTCAATAAACGTATATTTCTTTGGTACTTTAAACGTTCTAAAAAATAGCAAAACAAGCACACAAACTGCGCAGATATGAGGTTAGTTTGGTATGCAGCTAGGAGAGTGAAGTAAAATGTTTCTTTCAGTTGTTGGATCATATACACAGATGATGTCGCCCTAATTTAACAGGGCACCCTTACTAACATTAAGCATGACATTTTTGCCTGTACTGCACTGTTACTAGAAATAGGTAAACATAACAACTACAACACTTCTCATGTACATACACAGCCAGAATGTTCAATTAGTAACCGTACTCGAGGTAATAACAGTCTGTTAAGGAGAAAAAATTTATCTTATCTATTTAAATTATTGTCATCAAAAACCGAGATGAACCTGTATGTACTTTGTACATAGTAATAGTTACTCATGGCACAAGATTGTTTCCAGCGCTCGTACTTGCGTGTTTGTGTTTTTGCGGTGGGTGCGTGCGCCTGTTTGTCGGTCCGATCTAGCGTGCGTTTGCGTGCGCGTGCTGCCAGCATATGTCTGCATGTCAGTGCGTGCAGTCTCCTACAATATGAAAATCCCCTTCGCCAAGGCAGTTTATATGGCGGTGCTAACTACACCTTGGCCGGAGGCACTTTATGTATTTTTAGAAAGAGTATAGAAGAAAGGTTCGTGTATTTCCTTACCACACTCAGTGTGAGCCTGTCCCAAGCGAATCAAGAATAGTAGCCTGAAACTGCCCTGCCGAATGGGTCTTTCATATTGATGGGGGCTGTACGTCTGTGGGTGTGAGTGTTTATTCGTATTGTGACCGTGAGTGCGCAGGACCGGATTAAAAGGGCGGGAAGCGGGGCGGGGGGAGGGGGGGTGCGACCGCTCTTTACATTTTCAAGAGCAACATTTTTAATTAAAAACAAAACGACGTGCGCTAGCTGTGTTTTAGAGAAATACGTTTAAATTTTGGTGAAATTGCAAAATATTAGGTAAAAAAATAGATCTGGGAAACGTTTCGCCCAGGATGTAACACGAGTCTGTGTCGTATCTCTCGCAAACCCCCCCCTCCACAAGCCTGACCGTGAAATCCGCCCTGTGAGTGCTCGTACGTCTTTTTGTATGTGGGCGTGTGTCGGTATCTGTGAGAGCATATGTGCGCGCTTGCGCGTTTGCCTGTGCAAGCGCCTGTACATGTGCGCGTCTGCTGCTTGTATATGTGTGAGAGTTTGTGCATAATGATGTGTGTGAGTGTGTTGGTCATTCAACGGATGTCCGACAGTCAACGAATGTGGAGCAGTCGATACCATAACTCAAAAGAAACGTCTTTGCTGCGGTGTAATTTCAAGGAAAATAGCGAGCGTTTTCTTTCAATCTTTCCTTCGCAAAAGCCTGATGACGTAGCTTAGAGGTCGCAGTGTCGGCGTTGTCCTCCAGTGACGACATTCGAATGCGGCTCGTAGATTGAACCTGCACATTGCGTGAGCGCTCAATATGAGCTCGTGATAATCAATAGCTCGAGAAGCATTCGGGTCGTTGCTCGTGTCTTACTGCTGTAATGGCGACAATGGTCAAATCATAATTACGTCTGGAACTCAGCACGTGTTTTGTGCTTTGACAACTCCAGCGCGTGGCTATGATAAACATTGACGGCAGCATATAATTGCCTCCAGATCACGTGGTCGCTTGTTCGAGCTGCGAGTTGAGGAAAGAAAAAAAAAAGAATAGCTGTTTTTTTGTTGTTTTCTTTGTGACCATTATTGGATGGGGAATAATACTAACGCGTTTTTTATGATGTATAGACATCCGGGAATTTTCTAAGCTTTATTTGCTCTAAGTACAAAACTCTTTGCACCGCCCCTTTAAATTCCGAGTCACAATCTCTTTTCCCAATAATTGTAGATTTGCTTACACAGATCTCATGCGACATTACAATACTATGAATGTTAAACTGATTACATTTTTCAGTTACTCTTTCGCGGAGACCCGGGGGCGGACTTACCAATGGGCAGAGTAGGCAGCTGCCATAGGGCGGCAGAATTTTGAGGGCAGCTAATTCGTGGCAATCCCCAAAATAATTTCCTCTTTTTTTTCTTTTTTTTTTTAGCCTAGCTCCGAATTTAGCTACTTTGGGGATCCTAGCTGTAAGTCTAGCTACTTTTGAAAATGCTACCCCAAACTTGGCTACTCATGGTCCCTGACCATGGTTAGTGACCATGATCAGTGACCACTCCATGTGGTCACTGACCATGGGGAGCTGGGGTTGGGGAGTGGCGGCGGCACCGTTAAATGCTGCCTATCGAAATGCTAGGCCGCCTCTGCGGAGACCACGTAAGTGCGCTTGCGCGAATTGACTCTTCCAAGTTTTTATAATAGCTGGGCTTTTTCTAGATTCAAGTATACTTAAAAGCCTTTGGCCTAGCGAGACAACATTACAATGAAAGCATTGTTGTTCTCTCCGCAAGAATCCGTGCGCCATCGACTCTCTAGAGTGTCTCGCTTCTACTGCGAGAGGGGGCCGCTCTCAAAATAAACCAAATGGCTGCGCCTCCCTTTCGCGCTTTGGTGGAGACTGGAATTCCTCCCTCTAGCCAGCTGACGCGGCGCCGTGTGCGGTGTGCACAGTACCTCGGCCCGTGACTGACTGATTTCGTGAAAGCGTGACGCCCCCGTGAGCCGACAGCCGCGAGGTCTGCACGCGAGCAATAGCCGTCTGTGAAAAACCCTCTCCCTAGCCGAGCGTTTTTTGTTGTTTTTTTCGCCCGCCTTTTATTGCTTTCTTCGGGTGTCCATTGCTTTCACTATAGTAGCGACGGGGGCCGCTGGAGCATGAATACAATGACCGATCATTGTCCGCCGCCGCGGGTTTTTTGTGTTTCGGTCACGCGCGCGCTTTCACCTCATTGAAAGTCACCATACGTGGAATGTATTTCCGGGTGTCCGTCTGCTGCGCACAGCACTGTTACTGGTTAGCGGGTATCCAAGGCGATGTCAGCTTATCTAACTTCGAGAGTGTTATTTTTGACTCCAGAACAGCTGCGACAAAGTCCCATAGACCTTTTTCATACGGAAGCAGCCATCATGAATGTCGTCACATCTAATATGCGGTAAAACACCGTTTTGATCTCTCGCACCGCTGGAGGGTGTTTACGAAAAATGTGTGATTGTCACATATTCTTTTTTGGCTGACCTATATTTTCTTGCATATTCCAAGATGAATTTATTTTTCGTCCGCATATTAGATACGGAACGAACGTGACTGGGAAGGACAGAAAACAGAAAACGTCTATAACCTTCCTTAACCGACCCGTCATTGATTCGGAAAATGAACGCTTGCTTGCAATTCGCCGACGAGCAGGGCGCAAAGTGAGTCAGACAAAAGATCCAAATGACCTACGAGCAGCTCGAAAGGCCCAAAGACACACAAGGCAGCACACGCAGAAACTTTGTTGGCAAAGCTGAAAATCTGTTCGTGCGTCAATTTTTCCCAAAAAGACCTTTATACATATCTGGAGGATTGCACGTGGATTAAAAACTCCACCACAACAATTACGTCCATTTGAGGCTCTAGCTCTTCAAAAAAGAGTGTTCTGAAAAATATATCGCTGAAGAGTTTTGTGCAATGCTCACTAGGGTGTGTTCAGATAAGATCGAACACGCGAGTCCGGTTCGCATTTTTGTTTTTCTTCATATTTTTATATGTTGCTCCCCAATATGTGGAGGGAACGAAATCACAAATGTTTTCTCAAAAAAACAAGATATCTCTAAAGAAAAAAAAAACATGACTGCCCCAAGACGGCAACGCCGTTTTCGGGCTTTGTCTGTTCTGTCAAGTTTGACTGCATGTAATAGGCAAACTAAAAATACCAAAACACTGAATATTTTTCAGGAAGCAGTGGATTATAGTTACTACATTCTTGAACGTTTACAGTATTCTCAAAATTATATATCGCGCGTGCCAAATTCACAAATGTGGCTGCTTTAACGTTTTGACCCCATTTTTGTGACTCGTTATATCGTTATGTGTTAAGGATATTAAACTGAAACTTTTTTCATATGTCCTTCCTAAACGTGTCTCTTATCGAAAAATAAATTGCTGCTCTAGTGTATAATTCAAAATATATACAGCGCTTCAAACATATTCGAAATTGAAAAGTTCCGCAACTTCAACGTGCAATTAAAAAAAAAAACCATCTTCGATCTTTTTAAAATTTGGAGGAATCACTTTCCTCTCCACCCTCGTAAAAGTCCGTTAAAAACATGTTGCATCATTTTGTTTCCGTCAAAAGTACAGCGCTTTGAAATGTACCTCCCCACGTGGACATGTTCGCCCAAGGTCACGGCCGCAGTGTGGCCGCCTTCCATTTTTTTGTTTAGAACTTCTCATAATGTCCTGTTTTTACTTGTGCACAAGTTCGAATTATACATCTGGACCGCTCTAAATGCATGTATGAAGTGCACGTAGCTCAGGACAGCAGTTCGAAGCATCGAAGATGCGAACTAAGACGAGCCCGCCCTTCGTGCTTAATTGTTGCATATGCCACTGCACGGTCGCGCGAACTGAAACACAACCACCCGCACGAGACTCTAGGGTCGATAGAAAGAAAGAACATATATAACCTGCCGCGTATTACGTGCGTGTTCGCCGTGTATAGCGAACACGACCTATTGAGCCCAAACAACGGCGGATGCAACCGGAGACGCCGGGTCGCGCGACCGCACGGTCGCGCGAGCTTAAACGTAAATACCTAGAACGAAACGATATACCATACCAGGGTTCGCGAAGTAAACGTAAGAACTGAACATAACACCTCGGTGGGATTGAGGATCAGCACTTTTACTACATCTTTAGGTAACTGTTTTAATAAATCGCTGACACCTTGGCTTGTCCACTCGTTCCGGCTGTCTCTTGGTGCGTCGTCTGTCATTGTTGTAAAATAAATAAAAATACACTGGCACTCAACATGTTCAAGCAGCGGTTATGAAATAGTGATCGTCGTTGCGCTTTCCGCGGTCCGGAAAACAGTTAGTTCCGAGTTCTGCCCCGTTCTGCGACTTCGCCATACGTGCCACTTCTGAATTCCACGGACGGCTCGCACGTTGCTCCACTCTTCCTTCTTCCGGTTCCGGAACTCTACAAGTTCAGTTTCATCCAAGTAGAGCAGCTTGACCCCTTTGAGATGTTGAGACAGTATTCTTGACATGTCTTGTCCATTTTGGATTGCCATGCTTGCCGGCTGTCGCAGGTTGTGTAGAGTAGCCTGATGCTTCACAAGCCCTCCAACACCATCGCATGCATTTTTGCCGTGCCCAGTGGCGGAAAATAGCCATTTGGCTGCAGGGTACTCTAATTTTCTGAACTCGTGTAGTTGATACTTGTTCTTGAAGTGGCTCGCTGCTCCATCGCTTACAAAAGTCACTTGCGAGTGCACGGGAGCGTTGTCATCAAGCCAGTCTGTTATTTTTCCGATTGCGCAGCAGGCGTGGGCGGAGTCGTGGCACACATCGTCGCTGATGACAGCGAAGCTACGCGTGGATTTTCTTGTTGTAGCAACGCATGTAAAAACCGAAACTTGCTTCTTATGCCAGTGGTAGGCTTGGACCTCATCGGGAAGAACAACGGTCCAATTCTCTGCAAAATCAAAATGCAGCACGAGGCTTCCCTTTTCTTCGCACCGCTTTTCTGTGTATATGGCCTTTCCTTGAATTGACCTGATCTGATTATGAGGAATCCATCTTCCTACCAGTGTCTGAAGTTCGTTCATGAATGTCATTGAATCCAAAGATTTTTTTATCAGATTGCCGGACTCCCAGGCTGCTACCAAAATCTCTGCTTCTTCTGGGATTCCAAGCCGCTCGAGCGTAAAATGGCGGTCCTTGGGGCATCGTGCACAATCGCCAAGCCGGCATTCATTGGTCGGCGGGGAGCAAATGTACAATAATTCCAAGTCCGAGACGTTGACGTCCCTATCGCTCACGCTTTCAAGAGCCGCAACGCAAAGCTTAAAATTTGCGCAATATATACATACACAAACTTCTCTCTGGGGGGCACACTTGACCCACCGGGGTCGCAAGGAATGAAACTTTGTGAGGCCAATCTTGGTTTCGGGGTGTGCATTTTTAAACACACGAAATGACTCGCGGATTGACCTCGTCATAAAGCGCTTGGACATGTACTGTTTTTTGTCATTTAGTAACACACAAATGACGTCTCTCTGGTTTGGGCTTTGTCTTGAGCAGCCCAGTTCGTCCTTAGTAAAGTACTCAAGCGCCACTGACAATTCCTCTTCGCTCACCTTGCATCTCGAGTAGGGATCCGGTATCGACCACACACCGTGGTCATCTCTCAGTTTGCGAGATTTGTTGATGAGGTACCTCGTTGCCTCCGGCACGGCACTTTCGATCTCTTTCCTCGTCAGGGATGGGGAAAGGAGCGTCAGTAGACGGCAGCGTTCCTGGTGGGAAGCACATGCAGCGTATGCCAGGCGAAAGTTTGTCATCCACTCGCTGCACGTGTTGCACTTATCTTGGGATGGTCCTGAAACGTCTGATGTCCCGTAGGCTGTTTGAATCCCCGTACGAACATCGGAAACCACGGCCTCTTCTATTTCTGCTTGTTTCCTCTTCCCATAGGACTCTCTGCAGCGGCTTGCTACTTGACTTGGTGGCTTGAGTGGTGAAACCTTTGTGGGCAGTACGTAGCGATTCAGCTTGTCAACGGCCTCACTTTCTGGGATAAATGCGTCCCCACCACTGTCGGAGCTCTCTGGTGCACTTTGTATTTCAGCTTTGAAATACAGGAAACAATGCTGGCACAGGTAATCTGTTTCTTTCACTTCACCGGATGTCTCCTGGGGCAAAATCTTCTTCAGGGAGTTAACACCGATATCTCGCACGCTGCGAAAATTTCTCTGCATTGTGACTTTCTTTTTGTGTTTGCTGAGATAGTCAGCACAAAAATCTCTGCTGGCGCTGTAAGTCCCTGCCATAGCTGAAGACTCCGTTCTGACACGACGCGTATTAGCAAGGCATATGCCACGCAGATACTGGACTCGCTCCCTTCTGCCCGACGCCGAAACAGAGAGAGAGAGAGAGAGATATGGTTCATACTTTATTGGTTTTGAAGTCACGAGGTATGAAATGAGTGCGTGCGTGCGCAGTCCGACCAAGACACGCAAGCGTAAACACGTGAAGTGTAGAGCGGCGCACGTTTACTTTGACTTGATGCCGCGCGATAGAGTTCGTTTTTGGCTATAGTTTTGTTCTTTTCTTTCGCAGCTAAGGTTCGCCATAATAAAGTATATTCCTCCTCCTCCTTTTTGTGTGTTTAAGGTTGGGAGCTTCTTGGTTATGTGATGTGCCGGTTAATTTGGGATAGTGCGAGGATATATCAATATAAATGTTTAGGTTACAATCGGTTGGTGTTACGAAAAGCGTCTTTTATGGCCTGCGATCGCGCCCAGTCTGTTGCTTCCAGGCGTCCCGTGGCTCGCCGCCCGGCTGTTCCCTCCCGGCGTCTCCGGTTGCATCCGCCGTTGTTTGGGCTCAATAGGTCGTGTTCGCTATACACGGCGAACACGCACGTAATACACGGCAGGTTATATATGTTCTTTCTTTCTATCGACCCTAGAGTCTCGTGCGGGTGGTTGTGTTTCAGTTCGCGCGACCGTGCAGCGGCATATGCAACAATTAAGCACGAAGGGCGGGCTCGTCTTAGTTCGCATCTTCGATGCTTCGAACTGCTGTCCTGAGCTACGTGCACTTCATACATGCATTTAGAGCGGTCCAGATGTATAATTCGAACTTGTGCACAAGTAAAAACAGGACATTATGAGAAGTTCTAAACAAAAAATGGAAGGCGGCCACACTGCGGCCGTGACCTTGGGCGAACATGTCCACGTGGGGAGGTACATTTCAAAGCGCTGTACTTTTGACGGAAACAAAATGATGCAACATGTTTTTAACGGACTTTTACGAGGGTGGAGAGGAGAGTGATTCCTCCAAATTTTAAAAAGATCGAAGATGGTTTTTTTTTTAATTGCACGTTGAAGTTGCGGAACTTTTCAATTTCGAATATGTTTGAAGCGCTGTATATATTTTGAATTATACACTAGAGCAGCAATTTATTTTTCGATAAGAGACACGTTTAGGAAGGACATATGAAAAAAGTTTCAGTTTAATATCCTTAACACATAACGATATAACGAGTCACAAAAATGGGGTCAAAACGTTAAAGCAGCCACATTTGTGAATTTGGCACGCGCGATATATAATTTTGAGAATACTGTAAACGTTCAAGAATGTAGTAACTATAATCCACTGCTTCCTGAAAAATATTCAGTTTTTTGGTATTTTTAGTTTGCCTATTACATGCAGTCAAACTTGACAGAACAGACAAAGCCCGAAAACGGCGTTGCCGTCTTGGGGCAGTCATGTTTTTTTTTCTTTAGAGATATCTTGTTTTTTTGAGAAAACAT
>JAZHYW010005894.1:0-56795 GCA_037355805.1 Ixodes ricinus
CCCCTGCAGCGACGGCCGTTCACCATCACGTCCTGCCAAAACCGCCAACCGGCCGGATCCAGAGATGCAAGGTCCCGGTCATCTTCTCTTTTTGTACCTTCGGGTGCCAACGTGTCTGCATCGTCATCGGTCTCGGAAGAGACCACTCCGAAAGTTCCCGCGGACTTTGACCGCGATTCGTCGACAGCCGCGATTCCGCGACGCCATCCTGAGAGCCATGGGCTCCATCAACCACATCTTCCTGAAAACACAAGTCCTGAGAATACAAGTCATAAAAACACAGCACAACTGCTACACCATGAAAATACAAATGCATCTCAAGTTTCAAGTCCTTTCCTTCCAGATCAGTCCAAGTTGCCCAAAGGCTTCGAAGAATTTGAACATCTCTTTAGTCCAGGGTTGGGTTTGGTCAAGAATTCCACCCATACTATCAAGCAGCGTTGCAACGTGCCACCGGTACAGTCTAAGCTGCGCCGTCTTCCGATGACCCTGAGGGATGCTGTCTCGGAAGAGATTTTCAGACTGGAGAGAGAAGGTGTGATCGAGAGAGTGGATGCCTCCGAGTGGGTTTCACCTATCGTCGTCGTTCGGCGGGCTGACGGACGTATCCGGATGTGTGTTGACCTCCGTGCGCCAAATCAAGCGGTGGTCATCGATTCCTTCCCGCTACCCCACATCGATGAACTACTGGGTTCCTTGCGTGGTGCCAGTTGCTTCTCCAAGCTGGACCTGGCGTCCGCTTACCACCAAGTTCGTCTCGACCCGGTGAGTCGTGATCTCACTGCTTTTATCACGCATGAGGGACTGTTCAGATTCAAGCGCGTTTGTTTCGGGTTGGCTTCGGCACCCGCAGCGTTTCAAAACATCATGTCAAAAATCCTGAAGGATTGCAAAGGAGTCCAGTTTTACCTTGATGATATAATAGTCTACGGTGCTACGCAGGCAGAACACGACGAGAATCTGCGTCAGGTCCTCTCTTGTATCTCCCGAGCCGGGATGAAGCTAAATCGTAAAGGTGTTTTTCGAGTTACAGAACTTTCGTTTCTGGGACACCATCTTTCCGCGGAAGGACTAGCACCCCTTTCCGCTAAGGTAGATGCAGTCCTGAATTTTGAAACCCCTACCGAACCCGCTAAGCTGAAAGCATTTCTGGGACTTGTTGAATATTACAGTAAATTTATCCCACATTGCTCAACTGTCGTAGAGCCCATGCGTCGTCTTCTCCGTAAAGGAGTTCGCTTTCACTGGTCCCCGGAAGCCGAGGCCAGTTTCCAAAATGTAAAGGCTTCCATAAAAAGTGCTCCGATTTTGTCGATGTTTGATCCAACACTTCCTATCGTTTTGGCTACGGATGCATCTAACTATGGTCTTGGGGCTGTGTTACAACAACAGTACGGAAGTCAACTGCGTCCTGTCGCTTTCGCTTCGCGCTCGTTGACTGATGCCGAGCGGAGGTATTCAACAGGTGAAAAGGAGGCGCTGGCCTGTTTGTGGGCCTGTGAGAGGTGGCATGTGTATCTGTGGGGTCGGTCATTTGTGATACGAACAGACCACCAAGCTCTAGTCGCCCTGCTTTCTAGCAAGGGGTCTGGGATCCGCCCTTTGAGGATCACCCGGTGGACAGCCAGGCTGCTTAATTATAATTTCACTATTGAATATCAGAAGGGATCTGCGAACCTGGTTGCCGATGCTTTTTCACGGCTACCTGTTAACGACACGGAGAATGGTATGGAATTTACCGAGGAGGTCGTTTCTCTTATCACAGTCCCCATGTCCAAACTTGCATTTCAACAGGCTACGGCTAATGACACTATCCTTCCATCTGTAATCCGGTACACTACCACGTCCTGGCCGGAGGGTAATGACATCCACACCGACTTGCGACCGTTCTTTCAAGTGCGTGAGCAACTTTCACTGTATGAAGGTATCTTGTATCGTGGAGAAAGGCTCGTGCCGCCATCAACACTCCGTGACAACATCATCCATCTCGCACACGAGACACACCAAGGAATATCACGAACAACAAGCCTCATACGTGAACACTATTGGTGGCCCCGCATGAACCAGGAGATCAAAACAAAAGTGGAAAATTGTACGGTGTGTCATTCGACTGATAAACCTGTAAAGGCCGCACCCGCTCCGTTGCAGCCCATAAAGTTCCCCGACCAGCCGTGGGAAAAACTTGCTGTCGATATCGTAGGCCCTATCGACAGGGCGCCACAGAGTCAACGGTTTTTCATCGTCTTGATAGATTATCATTCGAAGTGGCCTGAGGTGCAGTCTGCCGCGGCAGTAACGTCTTCAACTGTCATTTCCTTTTTGAGAAATGTGTTTGCTCATGAAGGACTCCCCTGTGAGCTTGTTACAGACAACGGGGTACAGTTTATGTCCAAAGAATTTCAAGACTTCCTTCGTGAAAATGGCATCAAACATTTGAAAACGTCCTTGTATCATCCACAATGTAACGGTCAGGTGGAGAGATTTAACCGTGTTCTCAAGACGTGCCTTCAGGCAGCTATAGTTCAAGGCCGTCCTCTTTTGGACGCTGTTCGAGACCATCTTGAAGCGTACCGCCGTACGGTACATCCTGCGACGGGGTTTGCCCCTTCACTTTTATTGCATGGCCGGATCCACCGGTCTAAACTAAACCTCCAAGGAATGCCTACAAGGCAGGTTCCTGATTCCGTTTTACAACAACGTGCTCTTCTTCCCGAGAGGGTTCAAAGTTATCAACAAAACATGAAGTCATATTGGGATCACCGGAAGGCTGCCAAACGGCCACAGTTTTCCGCCGGTCAAGCCGTGCGCGTGTTCAAGCCCACACATCGTGGCAAACTTCAGTCAAGGTATACAGAGCCGAAAAGGGTTGAAGCCCAGCTGGGATCAGCCACGTACAGGCTCGATGATGGAAGGACCTGGAATGCCAGTAAATTGACGAAGGCGTCTGCACGGCCTCGTGAGGGAGATTCCGACATCTACTCAGACGAGGAAGATTTTCGTGAACTCTCCAATAGTATTCCTTCACTTCCACTTCCAAATGTCCTCGCACCATATATAGATCAAAATGATAGTATCCCACACAGTACACCTGAAAGTCATACAGTTCCTGATCCGGGGCCACTGCTCGTCCCCGGTGCTCCTGACCCTGGGCCTCCTCAATCTCCACTGTCTGGAGAGTCTGGGCCGACGCCTGGGCAACCTGGATGTTCCTGGTGGCCCGACACCGAGCCTCCGGCTGCGCTCGGAGATTCCGTGCAGCCTGCTTCCCCAGAGGAACCAAGTCCTGGCGAACCAAGTGGGGTTCCCCAACAAGTGGAGGTACCCTGTGACCCAGTGGTTGTGCAGTGCGACCCTTCAAGCCGTGATTTTTTTTTCGTATCCCAGCCGTCAGTGACTTTGGCAACCCCATTGGCTACTAGTACTCCCCTACGACCACAACGAAAGAAACGTCTCCCAGCAAAGTTGAAAGACTATGTCATGTCTTTCATTTCTTCAGATGACTCAAATATGGAAAGTGAACAGAATTCATTTATTGACATTGTTTAACGCATAGTTGTTGTTTTGGATACTGTTTTGAGTTCCCGTGTGGAGTGTAGTCTTCAGGTCCAAGAGCTTGTTTTTGGAGATGTCTCTCCATGTGTTTCTTATATTCCTCCAAATGTCTCCAATGAGTCTTTGTTTTGCATCCTTACATAGCACTATGTCATAGCATGTTAATAATGAAAACGCTTTAGGTATAAAAAAAATCCTTGGCCAAGGTAAAAAGATGTCCACGACAAACACCAACTCTTGACAACACCTAACTAACCACTAACAATTACTAACATACACTACACCTGTGTCATGGACATCAAAACAGGAAAACAAAGGCAAACAAACTTCAGTCCAAATCGGTAGCAACTCGAGGCAGGCTATAGGAAATCGGAAACTGTGTTTGTATCTGATGTAGAAACTGCCTATGGTTTTTGTCATACTGTGGTGACATGGATGAAAAGAGCTACGAAAATGCTCACGTCGAAAAAAAAAAAACATAGAATTTAACCACGATGGTCAACTTGTGGTACTGCTCAGCGACGGCCAGACGATCGGCCGTCTCGTTGCCTGGAACGCCACTGTGAGCCGATACCCGGTTCCATATGTTACAATTTTTTTAACGGACAAGGGGAGAGAGAGAAAAAAAGAATGTTTTTTTTAAGCGTTGTCTTTATTGTGGTGAACTTCGAATTGTGTTTTGTGGTTTGTTTCCCTCCGTTTCTTTTCAAAATTTTAAGGAGGGAAGAGTGTAGTGATCTGTGATTTTGCCACCAGATGGCGCAACGTGTGTTCTGTCTAGTATGCTTTTATGGTGGGTTTATCGGGTTGTCTTATCTTGTTTTATGTGTGTTTATGCATCTATGATGTCACGTGACATATGTTAATAAAAGAGCCGCCGTCCGTCAGTGACGTCAGAGAACTACGGGACACCCACCAGGCAACATGTCTTTGTCTCATTCTTCGTGAGCCCCGAACGCGCGGGGCCGCGGCTTCCTACCCGGCCACATCATGTGAGTGCTGTTAGCGTCCTCTCCTTTCGTACCGTCGTGTAGGAGAGATTACTACAAAGTGGCCACTGCCTTTTGAACTACAGTTACGACCACGGTTGAAGAAACATTTAGGTGATGACTCTTTGTCCGACGCGGTGGCAACATTGTGTCCGGCGCAGCGAGCGCGCTTCACTCGCACGGGGATGGATGGCGCCCAAGAACAAAATCCTACCCAAACCGAGCGCTTCTCTTGTTTGTCCCAGCGGTGGTCCCGCATTCCTGCTCTCACCGCTTCTTGTTGTACCTAACCGCCGCCACGCCGCTACCAAGTCGCCAGTGTCCGTAAATCTGTGTTCTCTTCCTTCTATTTCTTCTTCAGGGTTAAGGCGCACCTTCGTGCACTGATGGTGGCACTCCGTGATCGACACACTACCAAAGCAAACACGAGGCCGGCCACTGGCCACACACCACCACCACACCACGAATATGGCGAGCACGCTACGCCGCCGATCACCGTGGCCACGCCGCGGACGGACCTCATACCCAACGATGCTCATACCTCAGCGCCCTCTGTGGTGGCGGAGAACGACATATTTCTGCTTTAGCAAAATTAAAGGTAGCACTAAATACGAGGAGCAGTGGAAGACACAGTCATGGGATGACGTCTTTTTTGTAACGTATAACCAATTAGCCCTTCACATGATCCTAGTAATTACTCCTTGTTCCGAGGCTATCTCTCCGAACACGATCTGGTCACTCGCTCCCCGCGGGAAGAGCGACCAAGGAGGTCACTGCCCAAATGTGTCTCTTCCATGCGTGTTTACGACACATTCAAACTAGCGGTTAAATGGCGTTTTCCAAACGTCGTTGCGAACGCGGAAGTGTGTATTGAACAAATGCAATGCGATTCTCACGCGTGCTTGATGCTTAAAACAGGCGGATACGGTTTGCGGTTGTGTTTCGAACGCCAGTGTGAATTATCCTTTATGGCGGCGCTCGCATGCGTGAGAACGCCTAGTAAGACTGGGTCTATGGGTTACAAAATGCGTATATTTATTTTACGCCGCACGTCCGATTTTTGAACGATCGTTATTTAGGAGCGAAATCTTATCTCATGTATTCGTCCATAGCAACCCCCCTAGGAACGAAATGTTGGGATTAGTGACGTCGAACCAACGGAGTCAATTGGTCAAGTGCGCGACCAAAAGCGTTTTGCCATAGGCAGACACCATTGGTCAAACGCTCACTATGGCGTCTTTAGTTTATTTATTCCTGCGAAGGTGTAATGCTACCCAGATAAGATCCGCGACAACTAAAGGCTTCCTTTCTGGCTGTAAGGAAACCCAGAAGGAACGTAGGCAGACACGTGGCCCATCTCGTCCGGATCGCCTACACACCTCGCTGCAAGGGTGCCACCGTCTCAGGAACCACGGCGCCAACGACGCCACCTATCGGCCTAAAACTTAAAATACAGTCTGGATCAAGGCAGCTAAGATATCCGGGCACGGTCAGCTGCATAGGTATGGAGGTAATTCGACTAGACTTGGCTATGGTAAGCACTACAATAACATGGCTTGAAATTTTCCCGTTGTACTCAACTTCTGGCTAATATTAAATCATCCCTCCTGCTTCCTCGTAGGAGCAGAGGTCGAAGACGGTGGGGTGTTTTGAGTGAGTTTTCACAAGGAAGGCCTACATGAGCAGTTTCATGTAGTCTATGTAGGTAAGCTCTCGGCATTTGTTAACGACTTTTTAAATGGTGGTACGTGGACGTTTCTATGCCCTTCACAGATCATGAAGCAATAGCACACCTTGGTGTGATATCCTAATCCGAGCATATGCAACGGGCTAAAATAGAGCCATCAAGCCGTAGATGAAGTGGTCGTGAGCATAACCGTGACCGTGAGTCCGATATAAAGCCTCCGTGGTTCGCAAGCGCGATTGAATGTGCGAATATGATTCTTGTGGAAAATGGGAAGCTCTTGTGCTCAATGCATAGCCCGCGCAAATCTTCTTATGTGTATTAAAGATATTTTTGCACCCGACGACGAAGGAGTGATAGCCAGATAAGCTTGCGGCTAACCTTGGGGCTAACTGGCGCTCCGGGTTACGTTTTCTAACCCTTGTCGCTCCCATTTTATCCGGTCACACACCTTGTGTAAGCGGGCATTCCAAAAAACGCACCGTGTCGAGGGTACAGAGCGCAACACTGTTAGTGCGAACAAGCGATCGCCAGTTTTCTGTGTTTTTCTCTTTGAGCCGAAAGGTAATAATCAAAAATATAATTGTTATTGCTGATGGATGCCTTCGGAGTCGGCAGTCGAGCGAGAAAACTCTCGTTTGACTTCCGTGGACGTAGTTCATGTAGCGCAACGCAATTCAAACAAATGTACGCAGAGGAACGCTCAAACGTTGGTCCGCTCATTTGTTGGTCGCGTCCTGGAACTTGTTCTTCTTGTCGAGAATCTTCATGAGCTCTTTGGACATGAAGTACGGCTTCTCTTCCCGAGCCGTCGTGTCGCTCACAGTCCTCCACTGCGTTGAGTGAGACAAAAGCGGATCTTTTCCAGAGTGTGAACCCGCTAAACCTAGGACTAGTGAGTGATGAAGCAGCAAATATTTTTTCCGAGTATGGTTCAGCAGTAGTTCAACAGGTTTCAGTACAAATCAACATTGCCAGTGTCCCTTCAAGAGGAACCTGCATAGACCTCAAATTTAGAGCCTTTTTCGGGTGTCCTATTTAAAGAGAACCCAACTAAAATGGGTTAATCCTGCTAAAAGTTCACGAAACAGGTTAAATTTGCTCCGGTTGTCTTGTCCCTCTTAAGAGCTTCTCATTAACACAATTCAACCTGCTCACGTACCCTCAAAAAATGTAAACAATTCTTCATGAAAAAAAAACAAAAGAAAAAAGCATTGCAACTATTTAGTTAAGAAAGCTTCACAGCTGGTTTTGTTAAATGAGAGGTTGTACCAGTGACCACCCTACGCGAGGAACAAAACGGCGACTCCTTTAGAGAGGTCTGGCTTGAACGAGAGAGACATTGCGGTCCTCGAAGTTGGGCCATGTCTGTGTCGACCGACTGTGAGCAGATGGTTGCGAGCTAATTGTTTTACTTAAAATATGGTGAGTTCTGCACAGCATAAAGATTGGTGGACACATTTGCACTTTGAGTGTAATCGGCCATGTTGCAACCACTTGTGGTTGCTTACGACTGAAAGAGCACGCTGGGGCCATCTATCGGGGAATGCTGAAACACTTTTCATTCATGCATATTTCATGCATCATTCTTTCACAATGTTTTAAATAATTCTGATGTTGTTATAAGTTACCAGTTCTCATAAATAGTGCGTAGGTTTTAGCTTGCAACTACTGCCAAAGCTTCAGTTTAGTTATACGGAAATCGGAAGCGCTTTTGAGACTAGGTGCTCAATATATGACACTGCAGTGTGTTGACTCATGGTTAGCCGGGTTGCAATGCATTTTATCACACTCAAATGCACATATGAGAACCAGCCAGCTTTAAGAGCTAACGTATCGACTCAAACAAGAAATGCTCTTCAAGGTCCGACGTGTCAACTCGGACGAAAAACTCTCTTCCAAGATCTAACGTATGAAGCTTGCACTAAGGCTGCAACAAGTTGCAATTTGGGCCCTCCTTAACTATTATATTAGCTAGGCAGTTACTGAAGCATGGACTTACGGAAACAAAGGAACAGTGTGTCCACTGCCATCCCGTACACACTGAAAAAGCTCGAGGCAATGATGTAGGCACCCACTGAAATCGTCTGTTGGGAAAGGAAAAAGAAGAAAACCTTCGATTGTGCATGGTCTGAAAGTATGTAAGCATCTCTTATTGCATATTTTCTGGCCCTCGTTTCATAGCTTCTGGCTTGAGGTGCCATGCACCGCAGGATTTTCCTGCACTGTGGATTGGGCCAGTGTAGACCTTTCACCAAATTACCCAAGCACCAGGGAGAATGCTGGGAATGTAGGCACATGTGCTGCATGCACTCACATTATCTGTATAAAGGAGTCAAAGTAACTAACCAAAATAAGGTGTTGACAAATGCAAATGCTAAGTGCCCTATGTTTTTGATTTTTGCTTTGGAGCAGTTACTGCTGTAAACACTAGCAAAGTACAGCACGTGTAACTACACACGCAAGATGTGCCTCGGTGCTTGGGTAATTTAGCAAGATCCATTGACACTAGAATACAGTTGGATTTTTATGCCACGCCTCTCTCCCTGAAATTGTTTAACACACACTTTTACGTGAGTGTTTGAAACAATACGTATGTATTCCGAGAATCGGGCAAACGTGCATATGGCACATGCAGCGTTGAGGGCGTGACTTGATACAGCAATCGCACAATGCCATCTGGCTAAAGGGCATTCAAAGTGCCCGTGTAACGAGAAGAAAAATACTAAAGTTCCTTACCAGGACAGGCAGCATGTAGTAGTTAAGCTCAGGGACGTGTCCATTCAGAAAGTCAACCTTGCGAGTGAACACAAAGAAGGTTGGAATGGCTGCAAGAAAAGGAAAGAAGAAAGGGTCATGTCCATCATGAGGGCAACGCTCGGTCGACTGTGTCCATGTACGTATCTACACTTATGATGCCTTTTGAGTAGGGTTGAGAGAACATTCGAATAGTAGTTTGGAATAATACACTATTCAATATTCGCTTTGAGATGAGCCGCAATATTCCTACTTTTCGAAGCATTGATTGCAGCGAAGCAGCCCCGTGAAGCACGATTCTTACCGAGCATTGGTGCACTGTGGAGAAGCAACACCTGCAGAACTTGCTTCAGCTGCAGCGCACCTAAGTGCTTAGGAGAAAAACACACCTTCAAAGCTGGATGCTGGTAAGCGTGTGCCCAGTGTATTTAAAGAAGAAACAAGCTTTAGTGAAAGGCTCTTGCGCAAGAATATATATTAGGCAGTGATGGCTTGGCAGCCCGCTTTCATCATTCGTGCTTGTTTTTGTTTCTTAAAAATTCGAGACTGAAGAAAGGATACATGGATCTAGCAAGCAGATATATAAATCCCTCTGAATAGGTATATCTGGGCATCTCTATAGGTTTTATTTTATTTCAAATGCGTTTTTTATTTGCCACCCCAATGTAGGCACTCGGGCTCTCTGAGGCCACAGCTCAGAAGTAGAGTTGATTAAAAATAAGTGAGCTTAGATGTGGAGGCTTGGGAACAACCTTCACACCTTGCTTTGTTCTATACGGCATTCAAGTTTGTTTGCTTCTTTTGCAGGTGTTGTGGTAACTTCAGAATACCGAGCTCTGATTGGCTCTGATTAAAGGATAGTGGGTGGAACTCAAAGCAAGCTGCCTTGAGGTCTATCCACAATCCTTTAATCAGAGCCAATCAGAGCTCAGTGTCTGATGTCTCACAACCCTGCAAAAAAGCAGACAAACTTGTGCTCCGGATTTGTTCCGTACTTGTCTCCTGCAGTGCTTTTTCTATGCGTCAACATTCAAAAAGTTCAACTGTTATTTTGCTTAAGCATGGTGCAACGGTAGTGAAAGGCTCAGAAAAACTATTCGACATTGGATCACAAAATATTCGGCCAGAACCTCCATTTATTCGAATTCGCTTCAAACTCAAAATCCACTATTGACACGTGCCTACTTTTGAGCATAATAGCCGAAAGCTACTATCGTCCCGATGATCACTGGGCAACGAAGATCATCGTCCCGATGATCTTCTATGGGCTCCCACAGGATTCAATGACTGTCAAGCTTACCGACAATGCCGACGATGACGAGCTTGCCAACCAGGAGCAGCAGGTCAGTGACCTTGTCGAGCACGACCACCCGCACAACGTTGCGCATGAGCAACTTGAACGCCTCCTTAGCGGAGGTGCAGAAGTTCTTCCCGTATATGGCGATCTGGGGAGACGCCACGAGACCGATCGTCAGGGGACACACTCAGAATCCGCAATTCAACACACCATATCCTCCGGCGTTCAATAGACCCTTTTCAGAGGTCCATTGAGCGACACCAGCAACTGCCATATGCTAACGCATCGCTTCCTGCATGAAGCGTGCGATTGGGCCCAAGTCCACGTTGAGTGCCGACGCAGCATTCGTGTCCGATGCACGCTCAAAGCGCATGCCCAAATATGGCAGCCTCCCCTGCCTGTCTCGATCTGGATGAACACCGTACCGTTGCGTGGTCATGGATCACTACCGAGTGATGCGCATTAAAGATTCCAGGCTGACAGTGGCACTCCACTGGCTAAATATATCATCTACAGCGTAAACCAGTGCCGCCGCACCTCAAGGGCAGATCGACCTTATGACGTATAAACAAGAACGTCAAATTGTTTATATTTTTTGGCAGTTTTGAAAAATTGATTTAGCAGCTAGTGGAGTGTGCACATATTGAAGAGTGTCAAGTGAACTTCTGTGCAGTACAGTCACACAGTGCAAGGAAGAAAAGCTACTCATGTGTGTGAAATGTAGGGTGCATAGGAACTAAAGATCTAGAGAAAATGCTATGTCAACAGTCAGCAATGAAATCCTAGGCAGTTCTGCCAACCAGTGCCGTTTCTGCGTTGAACGCCTGGATGTTCGCTACAGAAACTATACCTATGTTAAAACAATGATGAGTAATGCTGGTTCATCATTGTTCATTATCACTCTTGCGTGGAAAGTGTCTGAAAGTGCCAAAGATATTTACCATGATGTATGCATTTTTGTTGAGGAACTTGAGGAATTTTTCCAAGCACCAAAAGCAGCACTTGCAACATCTGCAACAGGAAGCACGCAGAGATCATTTTGCTTTTACAAATAGATTCTGAAGGCAACTACTCTTCACATACTGGCACATATTACGATAGAAATAACAAAGAACACGCAGGTGAGCTGCTGGCATGTTCACATATTATGGGGCAAGCTGCTAACACATACATATTACGAGTGCATTTAACAAAATTACTAAGATCCAACTCAAATTTCAACTGCCCTTTGGAGCCTCGTAACAACTCATAGGCGATCCATTAGTGAAGGAACCAGTAAAGAAAAAATTTCAAATTCAGTAGAGAAAATTGCTAAAAGATTTGACCACAGGGTAGCTCACCTGAGCAGGCATTTCGTGAACTGGTTGTCATATTTCTTCAGCTTGGCGTCCACATATTCGAGCACAATCCGTATGCACCTCACAATAGTCAGAATCAGGGAGCCAAAAGCAACAGAACCCAGGTGATATCTAAAAAAAAGAAATAATATATATATTTATAACAGATGAAAAAAAAAATGTAAGCATTCTTATTTTCATTCAAACCAGATTTAAAAATTAAAAAAAAGTTAAATAATTAATTTATCTTTTTGAAATGACATTATTGGCTGCAGGGGACATTAGGACACAAGTGTAGCTAGAGAATGAGCAAGCTAATTACCTGAAATCGTTACAATTATTTGCTTAAATACTCATTAAACTGGCTCGTCCCATTATCATGACGAGCGATTTCATTACTTAAAGTTCTTTTTTTGATAAAAGCTGCGTTGAATAAAAACAAACATTCTACTATATACCAAATAGTCAATGTATGATAATAGCTCTGCTAAATGAAAAGTAATGTTACAACATACCTTCATAAAAAAAAAATTGTAGAGCCCACCTACTTTACGTGAAGATGGAGGACCAGCGAAACTGTTATCTTTACAACAACTTTACAACAACTATACGACATCTATACGATTTACATATGATTGCAATGAACACACGTACAAGACTTGGTTGTTTAATTGTCTTTATTTAATTCTTAGTGACTAAAGCGAACATTGCCTTATGGTCACATATGGGCAAGTTCTAAACCCAATTTTTCAAGGCACACCTCGAGGACAGTTTTTCCCCACTGAGCCCAAGTCTCCTTATCAGCATCGCAGAAGCGAAAAGAAGGTTAGATTGGCACGTTCTGCCTTTAGCCTCGTCACAGCACACTCTTAGCTGAGATAAGTTGGTGACCGTAGATGATAACAAGGGATCAGGACCTCACTCTCTAATAATGCCAAGGAAGGCTGACTCACGCGGGTTGCCCCCTCTCTTTCATTTATACTTGCCACGATCAATCGGAACAAAGGAGCACCGTTTAAACGGGGAGTTTTTTGTTAACACGCATGGAGCGCGATTTATCATTCCAGATCCTAGTCTTACATCCACACAAAGTTTGTCCATAGGATCCAGTTTGACCCGGTGTTGCAATTGTCAAAGAGTAGACATGTTTCAGTCCAGGCCGAACCCATCTCAGTCGGTGAAAGACTAGAGCACTTTTGAGTAAGGCTTCAGCAAGGCTTTGGAGGCTCCTGCAAAACTTATTAGCACACCCCTTGCAGCATACACGGTTCTCCAAACATCCATTTCATCTCATTTATTCCACTTTGGAACATTGGGACACCCTGAGGATGTCCCAATGTTCCAGAGACATCCTTTGGACATTCACAGGAAATCTGTGATGCCTGGGGTCAGGCATAAGTAGGATTCCACCTTTTCGACACATACCCCAAAAAGTAACCAATTCCTGACCTAATTTTATCAAAAATTAGAAAAACTAAAAAGAAAAAAAATTTTGGAGTTGTATTAAAAGTAACAAAAATGCAAGCTTTAACCGAAGAAATGTTTATCTACAGCTTTATTAACTGTTGAGCCGAAACAGAATGTGCACTGAACCGTCTGCGTGACTGCCCCTTCAGGAACCACATTCCTTATCTAGTTTCCTTCCCTTAACACCTCCTTTTGTTTCCTTCCCTTATTATGTTTCTTTCCTTATCCCCTTACCCTAGCTTATCCCCTTATTTTGTTTCCTTTCCTTCTCTACTCATTATGTTTCTTTCCCTCATCTTCTTACATTTCCTTCCCTTAGCCACTTATTTTGTTTTCTTCCCTATTTCCTTATCTCATTTCCTTCCTTATCCCCTTAGACTGTTTCCTTTCCTTATCTTATTATGTTTCCTTCCTTATCCTCTTATTATGTTTCCTTCCCTTATCCCTTTCTTTTGATTCTTTCTCTATCCCCTTATCTCATTCATTTCCTTTCCTTATCCCGTTAGTTTCTTTCCTTTCCTATCCCCTTATCTCGTTTCCTTCCCTTATCCCCTTATTTTGTTTCCTTCCCTATCGGCACTAAAATGTTTTCCAAGTATTCGGGTGAAGCACGCATTCCTTGCAGGTTGAGGAATCCCAAGTCCACATGCTGCTTTCTTCAACACAAGCCCCGATAAACGCGAAATTTTTTTCGACACCGAAAATAGACACTGGAAAACACTGAACGTGCGGGGAAAATACACCCCGAAAACACAGAGCCTTGGGGAGTAGGAGTCACCTGAGGGTGAGGCAGAGTCCATTGAGCACGGCGAAGAAAGGCACGTCCTGCGGCTTGCGGAAGGCCCAGTAGTAGGAGGCAAAGGCAGCCGCCAGTGCAACCTGTCCCAGCCCCACGATGAAGAACATGCCCCAGATGAGGCCGATGACGTTGTAGATCTGCGCCCTCGACAGGTGCTGGTTCGTGATGTACTGCGCAAACTGGCACTTGAGTCCGTCGATCGTGCTCGTCTTGTTCACGTCCTGCAAGAGAGGCGTCTTCTCAGGTCGCTGGCATACTAGATTCCACTGCACACTCTTCACAAGCAGGTTTTCTCCTTACTGATCTCGAGGCCCTGGCTGCCTCAACACGTTTTTACTTGTTCTTTGCAGGTTTTGTACTAGCTCATAAAGTCAGAAGAACAGCAAGAGAAACACTTCTGAAGGTTGTGTGCCATATAGAGATTTTCTGATTGGCAGTAACTACAAGGATTCACTTATAATTATAAGTGAAAGAATTCCAACATGTGATCACTTTCTTTTGGACATCCTGCAGCACAACACTTACTGGTATTGGAGACTGGGTGTTCCAAATCAACAGCATAGTTTCCACTGTATACAGTCAAACCTCTATGTAACGAACTTCTATGTAACGAAACCCTCGATGTAACGAAGTGCATACCTTTTTCTAACCGCAAGTGTATGCACGCCATGTATTTTTTACCTCTATGTAACGAAGTCCCGTTTGCCGAAATTTCGATGTAACGAAGTTTCATGGACAATTCGGCACAAACTTTTGGGTCCCAAAGGAGATTTTGAAAAGCACACGTGCTGAAACGGGCCACCGATAAAGCGCAAAGGGTGGAACAGGCCGAGTCTGGCGTACAGAACGGCCACTAGAGGACACTAGAGCCGCCGCCGTTTCGTCCGTCGGCTTCATTTGCGCTGCGTAGTTCGTTTCGAGGCCTAACTAAAAGCGTGCGTTTCTCGTTGTCCTGGGTGATGGAGCCTTCAAGGCGATGGAGCCGTCCCTGACAACGTCGACCTCGACGACAATTTCTATACGTCGACTCTGCTGTCATTGCGACGGAGGAGGTGACCGACGAGGCGATAGCTAGCTATGTTCGTGGCAACAGCGAGCCTGATGAGCAAGACACCTGCGATGTGCCCAGTAACCGTGAAGTGGTGGACGTGATCGATGTCTTGAGGCGGTTCACGAGCACACAGCAAGACGAAGACGCGATGCAGGCCATCTGGCTATGCTAACGTAGTGTGATGCGAATAATAATGTCAAGAGTGGCCCAGGAAAAGACGACGAACTACTTTCAACCGAAATAAAGGTGTCCTCGGTGAGTTTTGTGCACCCGAGAAACATTTGTGGAAACTTTCTTTAACGTTTTCTTCGAATTTCTATGTAGCGAAATTTCGATGTAACGAAGTAAATTCGAATTTTACCGACTTCGTTACATCGAGGTTTAACTGACTTCTTATATATTTTCTTTCCCTACTGATCTGAAAACTGCCTTGTGAAGTTTAAAATTCTTTGTAGGTGTTTATGTTGCACTGCTTTTGGTGTGTTTTTGCCTATTGTTGATTGCTGGCTGACTTGCACCAAAAGCGTTATGTGGGGTGTGCAGGCCTCATCAGACTTTGTGGCCTTCTTGCCTCCGCCTTCTCTTCCCAATATATATCCCCAAAGGAAAATTCAATAAATTCAAATTCAAATTGGGAAGTGCAACAATACAAAGACTTCTGAAGAATCTGTAGATCTTTTAATTGGCAAGAAGTACAGCAACTCATTTCAAATCGTCGTTGAGAGAATTTCAACATGTGGTATAATCTGTCTTATTATCACGGTAACATGGGCGTACCAACCGGGGAGGGGCAAGGGGGGCACTTGCCCCCAGTTCTCAGAGGGGAGCAAGGCATGTGGCCCCCCCCCCCCTGAAACAGCCGCCACTGGGCAGGGCAAACACTGGCCGGCGGCGGCCAAGGGATACTCAGGCGCCGCCCCCGGCCCGGAGGGGGGGTCTGGTTTGCCCCTCACTCAAAAACAAGTTGGTACGCCACTGCACGGTAAATTGTAAGAACGGTTTTGTTGCACTCCATGAATCTAACAATACATCGCCGACTGATTTTTCGGTCACGGAGGGGACCCCAAAACTGTCTGTATAATCAAGCGGTCCGAAAAATCTATTTCAGCCAAAATATCAAAATTTCCACGCATATTCCGCTGCGTATTGGTCAATTTCCACTTGCTTGATGTCAATTTTAGGTTCTCGTGAAACTTCCACTTTATATTTTTCACTTTTCACTTGTTTGTTGATTTGTTTGATCACGGTGCCGCGCTTTGTCGGCGCCTTCATTGGCACAAACAGTGAAGATGAAGTTGGCGCCATTTGGCACTATTTGGAGACAACGTTTAATCCACCAAAGCTCGCTTCAATACTACGCCTATTGGCAAAATACCTTTCGCGCTCAAAGACCACAAGAACGGCAGACGACCGCTCTTCTCGTGGTCGCACTCGAGAAACACGGATTATGTATGAGAAGAACTGGAAGAACCATAAGAATGGGCAGACGGTTGCCATTTTTGGCTATTACAGAACCGGAAAACCTGACTATAGCCTCAACCCAGCATGTTTATTCTGTAGGACTTGGTATAGAGGCTACAGGACAAAATTAAAACAACCAAACCGGCAGCAACTAAGCTCGCGGCGCTATCACAGTGGTTGTTTTGTGGCTGTGAACTGAGGAAATCACGTAAATTATGTCTGAAATATCAAGCAATAAGCTTTATGGTGCCCAAAATTTCGGTCAATGTTATACGTTAACTCTATGGGGTGATTGACGGTTCGACGAAAACGTCTGAATAATCGGTCGGCAACTGTAGACATATACTTTCTGCCAGCAGTTCTCGATAGGAGTATCTTAAAGAAGTGGGGCAGAAACATTTGCCATATATAAGTTGCAGTGTTCATGAAAGTTATAATTAGTAGGGTTCCGTGTTTATTATTATATTTTTTTTAATTCGTGGGTATTTTTTTGGAGGGTTTACGTTTTCCCACAGATTCTGTGTTTTTGTGTAAATTGGTTATAACTTACCCAATTTACACAAAAACACATGATCTATAAAAAAATACCCCCCCCCCCAAAAAAAAAAATATATACCCCCAAATTTGAAAAAAAAAGGAAAGATAAGAAACACCTAAAACACGGAATTCTAGTTATAATATATGGATACTCAAATTGGGCTTGTTGAAAGATGGGGTTCCCCAGAGTACTCTTATAGGTTCCCAGAGCTCCCAAATTTCCTTGGCTGCCCCTGCCCCTAAGTGAAGCGTTTTTCTAGTTATGCACTATCTTAGCAGATCTGAGCCACCCACTGATGCATAACTATGAGCCAAACGCTCACTAGTATGCACATTATTTTTTACAAGGTCGGCACTTTTACTGCTTTACGGTATCAATGTCGAGAGCGCTTATCATTAAAGGAGATGAAGGTTGATTAAGGCAGAAACGTTTGCAGAACTCCTGCTATAAAATATAGCAACAAAAATAAGCGTACAGTGGTGTGTAGCACCCAAAGTTTTTGTGTGAGAATTTCATCTCAATCGGACGAGGAATATGCAAAAGATTTCAAGGCCAGCGTCTTACCATAAGTGTTTGGACAGAACCACCACACACACTTTTGGATAAACTTATGGCTCGCTTCATTATGCAAGCGATTCTCGGAGTTGGTGCAACTACGTCCCTTAACAAAAACGACAACCGACGATTCCAACATACCTCTGTTTCGTCATACTCAAGATGCCGACATTTAAATTCCTTGGCGCAAACCTCACCTCGAAGGTGCAGTCCTTGGTGGTCATGGATTCATTTCCAGCAGTCATGTTCATGTACTTGTAGTCAGCCTTGCCGCTAGACGCGAGGTACCTGATGACGTCGTCGTTAAGGGCATCAACTTTTCAGATTATAGTTGTTTTGTTGAAGAGAGTGGTTAATTTAATCAATTTTTAAGTGATTAATTTTTGTCAAAGTACAGCAAGCTAAAACGAGGTCATTTGGGGTGGGAAGGAGCATATTACAGACACTGCATGAAAATAAATAGAATAAAACAAACACCCATTACTGGAACAGGCCACCAGTATAGTCATCAAAATACCAATAGACTAAACAAGAAACTATCTTAAAAAGCTTTAATACTGGTACTACATTCACAAAATAAAAATACTAATGGACTCATAAAACAAAATACCTTGCAATTATTCTTTTAAAAAAGAAGACCCTAACTGCATTTTTGAGACCTTCCTATTTTCTTTAGCCTTTGAGAAAAAGGAGTATTCAAAACAATGAATAGCCAATTAACTGTAATTACTAGCAATGTAGAGGGTGGCTACAGTATATCTTATGCAGTAAAACGAGCTGCAAAACTAGGCACCTATACAGTCTAAGCCCATTATAACAGACCTTGATTTTGATCAAGATTTCGGTCTGCTGTAAGAGGAGTATGCTGTATGCAGCTATGAAGTTAAATCAATGGTGCATAGAGGAAAACCAACCGAACTTCATAAATCGGTATGTTATATCTAAATGTCTGTTGTAACCAGGTCTGTTATAATGAGCTTAGACTGTATACATCGAAAGCTCAAACTTTCACTGAATGTGCATCGAGGTGGCGGGTTTTACGTTGCAAAATTTCAAGGTGTAGTTTTCTTCTTTCAAAAAATGAGACAAACAAACTTGCCAAAATCAATGGCGGACATGTTCGCAGAATTATCGAGTTAGCGATCAATGTAACTTATGGTACCAGTAACCGAAAAGCGCAGCAAGCAGATGATGCAGTTTGTTGTCTGCCTCGCCGCACCTATCAATAGATGGCGCCACAAGCTAAATTGATAGCTAACTCGGTAGTTCTGCGAACACGTCCAGGCAAGTTTGTTTGTATTAATTGTTTACAGGAAAAAAACTATGCTTTGAAATTTCACAGGTAAAACATATTACACGGGCTAAGATGCACCACACACAAAAACAGAAGAAGAAAACAATGCTAAGAAAGTGAAGAAGAAAACAACGACAGATTGCTACCTTTGGGCCCACATACAGTCACCCGTGATCAAGGAGCTGAGCCGGCTTCGAAACGTCGGGCACATAGAAGAAATTGGTTAGAGTCTACAAAGTACCCTGTCTTATTACTTACCTAACCAGGCGGAGTTTTGTCGAAATGTTTACTTTTAAAACATATTACCGCAATGCGCGCACATTTGGTGAAAGTTCGAGTTTTTATGTGCAGGGGCAGATTTTTAGGCTCGTTTTATAGAGCAAGATCTGGCCACGCTATACAAGGTTTCTACACAAGCGACAACAAGTATCAATACTAGTTGAAACTCAACACAGCAAAGAAACTACACATAATCAGAAGGAAATGAAAACTGAAACACGACATATTGTGGCTCATCGCAGATCTATTTTTCTAGGGTGTTTTGATTCTTGGCAATGTTGTGTTCTAATTGTGACTTGCTAACTTATTATTATTAACTTGCGACCTGGCTTGAATGTTCAGTTCGGTGTCTTCCAGCGACAGACGACAGTTCAGTAGCAACATTGACCAGATCAATTGAACGAAAAGGATACACAGCCACGGATCCCCAGAACGCAAATAGCAGCAGGTGAAGCAGATAGGGAAGCAGTGGGAAGAACAGAAGCAGATGGCATCAGTGCCACGGCCCTGCAATAAAATGTGAAGAGCACAAATAAAAATGAGCAAGAAAACAAAATTGAAAATTTTGCCCAGCCCTATTTTTAACGTTAAGAACAACACTTCTAACAAAGATACGAGAGCCTTTGAGAGAAAAACTTTACCTCCATTCTGAAACCTATTAGTGGAGAAGGAGAGAGAAGAGAGAAGACAGAAACAATGAAAGCAGCCATGTAGTAAGTATGTTCTTAATCGTGCTTAAAACTTTTCTGTTCCCATGTACACTCCGGAGTGACAGTATACAGCTTTCCAGTGCTTATCACTCCAGAAAAAAGAATGCCGAATCACTGGGCTGTGGATGCATGTGCAACATTGAATATTCCGCAGAAGAACTCTAAGCGCATTGTACAGTCCAGTGGACAAAAATGGCCTCACACAGAAGTCGATTAGTGAAATGGTCTATAAGTAGCACTAGCACTGCTAAATGCAAGGCATTCAACGAAGGGTGTTCCTTAGAAGGTTTGGATAAATTGTCTAAACATCAATAATCTCTGAGGTTCCTCAAGCGATTGCTTTTTGGACTTTGTTCGGTCAGCTTGTGCTGCCTTTGCAGTTTTCAATGCCAACCATGGCTGTTTAACATTTCAGCTCGCTCGAATTTCTTCTGTAGGGACTTAAAACATGTAAAACTTGGAGGCACCTTTTCTTGCAATGCTACTAACTGGGGAGACCGGCCACAGATGCATTTTACGCTCACTCTGCTATTGTCAAAAAGACGAAAAAAAGTACAAAATCAATGTCGAGTTGTTGCTTCCTACAAGAAATTATTTTTTTTTTACTAGGATATGTGTGAATAAGTACGGCCTTGAAAGGTGGTTGAGTTCCACGAATGTGGACAGGAGAGCAAGCAGTGCTCAACACACACACTGTGCCTCGAGCACATCCCTCGACTGGCGTGCCTATCGCATCCCGAAATGTGGTCCCTCGACTTCTGCCTCGCGACATCATAAGAGCGCCATATAGTTGACTGCTGCGATCCCGGCAGCGGCACGGCAGTGGAGGAGTTGGAGGCAGGCACCTGTTTTGCTGTAGCTCGGTCTCCACGCGACCGTTCGCGGAAACTTCCGCGGCTACAAGTTGGGACGCTGCGACGACGGCGGCACTTTCGCTTGTTCGTTCTCTTCGCCGGAAATTTCGTGACCAGCCGCCAGGATTGCGACATCCGACAGCATGACACGCCGGCTTTTTTGCGACGTCGTTTGTTGACACTTTGGGATCGCTTATGATACGTGGACAGTATGGGATGCTCAACGCACCAGTCAGAAATGCCTTCCAGCTACTGCGGCACATGTGCTCACAATTTTCGCTGCAGTGTTCTGGGGCCTGGTCTCTCCGAATCGCAACTATGAAATTGCATAGGGGCTGGTATAACCCGGCCTTTTGTGAGAAAAAAAACCCACCTTTTTAATGCCATAAAAATCTAGACTTACCTGCTGGCTTCCTTGATCAGAGCAATCGCAATGACAATCCGCTTCCGCAAGAAAATCAGGAGAATGAGTAGAATGAGCAAAATGACTGCCGAGACGATGCCTGCATTAGAAAGGACGGGAAAATGGTACAATGTCAACAATGTTTAAGTACAGTCGCGAGCCTGAATAAAAAGGAAGTTTCCTAATTTTTGTTGCAATTACAATTTTATCTTGAAAAGGGTGAAGCTGCCCTCCCTGACACATCTTATCAGTATCATAGATGGGCTAATGAAACTTGTATCAGCTTTTTTCCTTCATCGAGTTAAATTATCAAAAATTTAAGTCCCTTTTGCCATTAGCTTGTGAGACACATTTTCTGAGCATTGCAAGTGCACTCTCGAGACTTTAAAAATATAATGAAATGTCCTGCCATGACAAAAGCAGGACATGGTGCACGCTCTTACAGTGAGCAATAGAATGCATGCTTCAGGCAACAAGAATGCTGGAATAGTTTCAATTTGCGTCAGAACAGTTCTGTACATGTGCACCGACAAAAACTATAAGCAAAATAAACTGAGAAATTTATTTAAAGCAAATAGAGTGTGCCTACACCTTCAGCAACCAAAGCCAAAGTCTTGGTATTCAAGGTGGCTGCTGTATTATTAGCCACCCATAAAGCAAAAGTGACGATCCCCCAAATATTGGAAATGACATGTTTTGCAACAACTCAAGTTTTTCCAAATTTTGCATGGGGCCCAAAACGAGATTCCTCGCGATCGTGAAATTTTGTTTCCACAAAGTTATTCTGTTGTGTGAAAATTTTGCCAGATTCTCAGAATACTTAATTAAGCCCATTTATGCTCAGCACTCTGCAGCACAGCACTTAATTTTTATTTTTTTTAACTTCTGATGCAAAGCAGTTTATTTTTTGCTAGCTCGGCTTTCGGACACCATAGCAGAAAATATAATTAAACCGTAAAGAAGCACCCTAGGTCTAGGCAATTTAAGCGAAGGCATTGGCAATATAAGCTGACAACCTTTCCTTTGAAAACTTAGAGGCCAAGTTCAAATTCAGGCAAATTCAATAAATAAAGTTGTTCCTTTATTGCCAAAACATAACAACAGTTCTGGCGGGTTCTAGGGCAGCCGACAAGGCAAGAGTGGACGAGCGGCCACGTTGAGCAATTTATTCCAGCTTTTTAGTTTTTAGTCTCGCAACAAAAAGTTTAATTCCATTTGGCCTCCTAGCAAGGTGGGCCATCTTTCGAGATACTGTGACTGTTTCGCAAATTCTGAAAATCGTCAAATCTTCTCTAAATTTTGAAAGTCGTCAGTTATCCCCTCAATTGATACACTTGCTTTGATGGGAAAGACGGACGAACGAACGGGCGCATGGCAGACCACACTCACCCAGGAAGAGCCAGGTGTTCTTGTTTGCCGTGTAGGCACGCAGGTTCTGGGTGAAGGAGATCGAGACGTCAAAGTCCTGCACGAGACCACCTCCACTGCTGTCCGAGCCTTTCCTCAGCTCCACGTACTTGCTGAAGCTGTAGTATGAGCCTGCAATGTTGAGGAGACGGGGATCCGAAAACTTGTACTGCTTGCTTCCTGCCTTGGCTTTGAGGAGAGGCCCATCTTTGAGAGCATAGAAAATTGTGGCAGATGCGTCCCGCTGCATTGTGCAGTGTTAATGAAACTTTGAAACAATATTAATGTATTCAAATTTCCTCGGGGCCATAGAGGCATTATGAGGCAAATGAGTGCAATGAAAGATGACAAGAAAAAAACAAAAAGGCAGTAATACGCTTCGATTATTGTGGCTGAAAACAGTAAAAAGTGTTAAAAGCATTTTTATCATTAACAATAGATATGACACCAGGCAGGAGGTGGTTCCACCCTGAGAAAGTTGTTTATGGCAAAATGAAGCTATAAAAACAACTACCGTAAAATACTATGGAAGACGCCCACTATTAAAATTTCCCGAGCTTGGAAATTCTGCAAAATATACATCTAGCGCCTGTGCACCCTCTCCAAAGCACTAGCTTCAGCTGAAAATATTCACCCCGTTTCGGCGGCCATGGACCGTTAGCGCCATATCTAGACATGGACAAGCGCCCATGTCTAGATTAACCCAGTTTTCAGTGAAAGAGGGGTGGGTGCTTCACTGGTGTTTAAAGGTAGGTACCTTACAAGTAATATTTTGCTGCTTCTTTGTGTATATTAATGTGCCTAAAAATGCGATGCAGTGCTAAGCATCTAGCTTGGCACTGCCTTACATTCCGTTACCACTGCCTTTGCCACAATAGTGAGGGAAAGAGAAGATTTTTATATGTCTTTTCTAGTTTTGCCATATTTCAGCATTAATTGACGTGAATGTCAGTTTGTGAGATGAGAGGTACTAGCTGAAAATTAAACAGCATTTTGTGCATAATCAATGTTTTTTTTGTTTTTTAAATCATAACAGCACACATGAACAATGACTGATAAAGACTTGTATACTTATGTTTCATAAACACAAAGAGTTTACCGTGAATGCAAATTAGCTAGTAAAACAAGTAATTCATGGCATCTTTAAGCAAAATAAAACTGACTATAGTGTAGAAGAATTCGGTTAGAAGTCCATTCAGGGACGAAATGTGACATAACAATAAGTTACAGTTACAGCAAGTGTTAGTGATTGCTATGCAAGGACACCAGAAGACAAGGGGGTGACATACCAAAGGAGAACAGCACAATCAGGCAGAGGATGCTCAGCCAGACCATGATGGTGGCCAGCCAACGCATGAGAACAATCCACAGGAAGGCAACTACCATGGCAGCCAGCAGTCCACTGCAGAAAGCGTACAGCCCAACTCCTGTCATAGCACCTTAGAGTGACATCCAGTCAAACTAACAGAAATAAAATGCAAGAAATGGTCACATTAGGCACAGGACACTGTCGCGTGAATGGCAGAGTTGGCAGCGCATGTGACTCTTATGTGGAGGTACAAGATTTGAATCCCGCCAACACAGTTTTTCCTTTTAAAGGGACATGTGCCAGGGAAATTTTTTTTTTATTATTTAAGATACCTGAATGAATTGTTTGCAGCTTATAGTGCTTTATTTCCCTTTCATCTATCTAGAGTTAGTTTTGATATAGCTTGTTTTTTATGTTATAGATACTATGCAAATGTAGAAAAAAACATGTTCTTGCGTAAACATGGTGCATTGCACACACTCAAAAAGGGCCAAGTAAAATAAAATAATTTGCTCCTTTTAAAACACTGAGTGCAATAAAGAACAAAAACAATGTGTGCGAGACATATTTGATTTTAATTGCAGAAGCACGACGTATTATCAAAGGCTTTTTCATTATTAAAACATTTTTCATACATATACAAAAAATACATTTTAGCCAAACCTTGATATTTGCATTCTACATATTCTAAACCATATGCGTGCTAAATGTGATAGTGATAGGGCCATATTACAAACAAAAATTCTTGCCAGCAAACTGTGGAGATGCCCCAAAATTACATAAAGAGAAAAATCTGTTTGAATGTTACCATAGGTGTGTAGCGACACTTTTTTGCTGTGAGAAACACATTTTTTTGTTAATTATCTCTCGTGAGAAATTGAAGCTACTGAAGACTGCGATGGAAATGAGGCGGCTAGGCCTAGTTCTCAACATAAATGTGATGGCGGGCGACGTCACAATTTGAAGAACCGCGCACACAAAAATGCTCAAATTTATGCCGTTCTGGTCTTCAAACAAGTACTTGACTAATTCCACGGTCGTATCCGGTTCTCATTATTTTTACACATAAAATATGAAGATTTAAAAATATTAAAACACCATAAAACCCCAAAATAACTTTTTCTTTGTCAAAATATTGCCGTCTTCCACCCGCATATCCTCTTAACATTTGCTGCTCTACAGTGAAAAGTCTCAGCTCAATCTCGGCCGTTATCATGTGTTCCAGTTTAGAACCTTCAGAACATAGAACACGCATAAATGCAGCCCTTGCGCATTGCATCGGGTCAATCTTCTGCCAGCATTCATTCCTGTTATGTCATACTGAGATCAATGCCTGCAATGTCGGTTAATGCACCTCAAGTGTTCGAAGGTTAACAAAAATGTACAGGGTAGAGACAACCTTTATCTCTACACAGAGATGTCTGGAAAAAAACTGAAAGGTTCTTCAGAAATTCAGGCATCCACAACCTGTCATGACGGTATGTACTATGTCAATCTAAGCTCTTTTTTAAATACTTGAGCAATATAAAATAAATGCCACCAAGTGTTGGTCAGCTGACAATAACGACCGTAGTTACTGTTCCATTGTTGGAGTTGGGAAGCTATACTCTGTTTCACTTGAAGTGCAACCACAGCAGGAGCTACGTGAGTGAGCTCTGGGCTTTCAGCATCCCTGCCAGAGCATGTGTGCTTGTGCAGTGCAAGCATCATTTGTGCCTGTAAGTTTGGCTTTGCTCACACAAAAAGGGGAGGAGAGTTTTGTAGTTATGTGTAAAAGAGAAAGTTACGTCACATCACATCACGCGAGTGCACTGATTGGGTAGCAGTTGCCATTGTTGTAAAATAAATAAAAGGCGAGCGATCCGGCCGATCGCTCGAGGACACGCTGAGATCGCGACCCGAACGAACGTGTGGTTGGCCTCGTCCTGCGGGATCTGATGTCGCCGGAGGAATCGCCGCTCCGAAATGACCGGCCGTTTCCCGGAACCCACACGGCAGTCTGGTGAGTCGGACCTCACGCATCCAGCAATGTCCCGGCGAACCGGCCTTTAGGTCAACGGCACCTCATCACCCCGCAGACGAGTTGGCCAGCGCGCGGTCTTATAATACTACAATTAAAGCAAGAGCAACTGTGCCTGGTGGTCTTACTATTGTAAGAACCATAGCAACAGCTCTGGAAGCACAGTTGCAACACTGCCCAGTTGTTTTCTATTTCTGCCGCACGCAGCTATATGGAGGGAAAGTTAACATAATTGACAGCAGTGCCAGTAGTGCAAGATCTTTTGTTGCTGAATAAAAGCCAATTTTACTTAGTATATTTTCAACCTAAACAGATTTTTCATTGAATTGTTAGCCCATTAATTTCCTTCAATGGTGTATGCACTTCACTTTGTTTTATACCACAGTGAGTTAGGGTGACCACTTTCCTGCTAGCGAAATGACACTGAGACACTGACTTGGGTCAGTGTCTCAACAAAACAAAAAAAGAAAAGAAATAGTAGTCCGTTTTCCGTTAGCTCTCGCGCCGTCTCACGTTTTCAACGGAGCGAGTTGCAACTTGCAAGGCGTCCCGTCCCGCTCGCCGCGTCGGCCGTGTCGTTCGTAGTACCGAGGTGTTGTTAACACGATGCGGAGCTAAATGTAGCGCTCGTTATTCTGAAATGTTCGTTATTCTGAAGTACGTTGTAGTGAAATAATTTTGCATTACAACCATAGGGCTGTGCGGCTGAAGTTTCACCGCGCATACGCAGCGCCACCCCTCCCCCTGGCGAGGCGCGCCCATACTTGATAAAGTACGAGGAGCAGACGACGCGGGAGGCTGGGTGCGCTGGCCGTGCTGGCCTCGTGCTTCGTAAAGTAATGTACCGAATCCAAAAGGTACCCAAATGTCACAGCATCGTATTAAACAGAAAGGTATCTGTCTCCCGAAAAGTTCTGTTTGGTTCCTGGGAGGTGATTCAAGAAGTTCGCCAGAAGCATGAATCGCCAGCTGTGCGGAGGACAGGTTTAATTATTGTTTCTCTATTTTGTTCGCGTGACTGAGTAATGCAGCTACGCTTGCTTTTAATAGGGACTTTTCGGGGGTCAGACGCGAGAGCATGCAGGAGTTTTGCGTCGCTTGGGGGCGGAATGAGCTGGCGCCCGTGGTGCCCGCAATCCGACACTTACGTTCTACGATAAGTCCCCAATCTAATATCTACGATGGTTCCCCATGGCTGTCGAAAAACGAAACCCGAATATGCAGTTACCATGTTTTTAATAAAAGACTAAATTTGAGAACTAAGCTCACTTTGCTTACCCGCCCATTTTGTTCCCCGATGTTAACAAGAGAAAGCGGGTAAGCGGTAACAGACATGGGGAAAAATTAGGCGGATAATCGTAGCCCCTATTGCGTACTTACTTGAACGCATAATTGAAAAGAAATTGACGGCTGTGTCCTAGTTTTTCTGAATATTATTAAAATGGTGTAGTTAGCTAGCCCACAACAGGTATAATTACTTCCTAAGGGCCTCACAAAATTAGAAACTAGAACGTCCCTGGGTTGACCGCGTGTTGGCAATGTTAGATGTTCCTAATGTAATAGCTAAGTTGGTTCCCCGTGGGTGTCGACAAAATAAACCTGATTATGCCATTACTACTTATTAAACAAGTTTAAATTTGAGAACCCAGCTCACCTTGCTTACTTGCCAATTTTTCATTTTGATGAATTAGTGGAGACTGTGTCGAGAAAGAAACATCAACCGTGGACAGAAAGAGGTATCTCTCATACACGGTTGATATTTTTAGTTTTTTTGCCCCAGTCTCGGGCAATTAATCCAAATTGTTAATATACACACCAGCTCGCCTGCGCTCTTACAGTAATTTCTATCAAATTTGTTTTCTGATGCTTACAAGAGAAGGCGAGTAAGCAGTGAAAGACATGAGGGCAAATGAGGGAGATAATCATAACCCGTATTGCGCACTGACTTGAGCGCATAGTTGAAAAGAGATTTACACTGACGGCTGTACTCTAGTTCTTTTTTTAATATTATTAAAATGATGTAGTTAACCTACATCAGGCATAATTACTTTACAAGGAACTCTAAAACATCCCGGACGAACCCGGACATTCCTCGGTGTGTGTTGGCAATGTTAGATGTATAAATTGAAAGCACCATTAAGAGGACGAAGAAAGGGCACGTCACAAAGGCCAGTAACTAAACATTCATGACTGAAATTTAAAATTAAATAGTCTTTTCTTGCAGAGAGAGAGTGAAGGAATATCGACGATCCTCTCCTGGCACACAGACTCAAGATAAATCAAGTTTAAATGTACCTAAAAAAAAAAAAATAGTGACGCAAATTTTTTTATTAGTTGTGAACCGGAAAAGTGTTCAAAATTATCATTCTGCGGTCACATAAAAATAAGTTAAAAAAAGGTGAGGCTTTACAACGCAAATGCAAGTCGATTAGAGATCACTCCCTTCACTAATAAAATTATAAGTGGGTTATTGACGCACGTACATGAATTGCGATTCTACCGCATTGACGGCAGCGACAGATGCGCGCAAACACAGCAAGGTGTTGCGGCGTATAGTAATTTTTTTTTTTTTTTTTTGCTGCTGGACTTGTTCAAAATAAAACGGCGGCCTTATTGACGTACCGTTTCGGTTTTTATTTTATTATAACTTGACCCAGTGTTGCGATCAGGCTGTACGTGCCTCGTCATTAACTTCATTCGGATGAATTAGAACAGGCGCGGCATGCTTCCAGCAGCCGGTAACTCCGAGTTTCTAAGAAAACTGACCTGAGTTCAAGGAGTGTATGCGACGGCGCAGCTGTGCGCGAAAAGACAATTTAAACAACATTGCATTCTCATCTTTGTCCGAACAGCCCTGAGTTTGAAGAGCTAGCGACGCAGCTGCACCATCTCCCCATCAATGCAAATAAGTGCTCGACAGTGACTTTCACTAATTCAAGTCGCCCACCATTTTCTCTCCAACCACCTCCTCTAAAACTTGGGCATCACGTGATAAGCCGAGTTAGTACGGCTGTGGTGCTTGGAGTCGAGCTTGACTCTCGGCTGAACTTTTCTACGCACACAAATCGTACTCTATCCAGGTCTCGCCGCCTGCTAGGTTTCGTGACGCGCGTGACCACCGGAATGCCGGCGAGTGCATTCCGATGTTTGTACACAGCACTCGTTCTTCCTGCCCTTGAATATTGTAGTGCCGTGTGGTTACCCCAGTCACAAGCACTTCAAACAAGTCTCGCCAGCGTTCAACGCCGTGCAGCGTACACCTTTTACCGCCGCACAACACCTAAGAATGAGCAACTCCCCTACGTTGGAATTTCCTCCACCGAACTGCTCCGGCATGCCTCCTGGCAACCCCTTGACTCAAGAGTACGGGCCTCAACAGTGCGACTAATGTGCCGCGTCATGTCCCCTGGCCACCAGGAATTGCCCTACAGTCCGCGCCTGAACAAACGAACAGGCCGTCTTCAGCCGCTCCTTACGCGCACGCAACGCCACGGCTCATCTTGGCTGCCCCGTGCAGCAGCTCTGTGGCGTCGGCTTCCATCTGACCACACCAGAACTTTCCCACCCGACGCCGACGAGACTCAAGACTATAATGAGGGCTGCCCTACGGGCCACGTAGTGCAGCGCCAGTATTGACACACAAACTGACCCGTGAACAACTATGAACAATAGGACCCAGGCTGGGCCCTGCAGGCCTTTTGGTATGGGCACCCTGCCTTCTGCGGCCCTTGCAGGCCTGGATCTCCTAAGATATATGCAAATAAAGTATTATTATTATTATTATTATTAAAACGCTGTGGCTAGCGTTACGTCTCGAGGCGGATGTTACAGTCGACGCTGTCTTGCACTTTCGAGACACACTTCGCAAACGACAAATATTCCTATGCCTGGATTATCTGCTCCACCCCGAAGACCTGACATACAGGCAACCTTTCTTTGCGGAGGTTCGCCTCCCTAAAAAAATGATAACAGTTTTTTAACGGACAGAAAGCTTCAACGCGGTGCCCGCCATTGCAACTGGCAGTGCGATGGCGGCGATGGGAACAGCGAACGGCTAAGTAGGGCGAATTTGGGCCACGGCGCGGCGCCACTGGTATCGCTCCAGCGCGCCCCTGGCCCAGCGAACGGTCCCCATAGGCAGTCAGCACGGGATTTTTTAGAAGTTTGTTAATCTGAAAAGATCGTTAAAGTGGTGTTCGCTCTACCGAGATTTGACTGTATCACAACTGCAGCAAAAGAAAACAAAAAAAACAGGGAATTTATTGACATGCACACCACAGAAATGTGGCTTTGATAGCACAAATAACATCCTGTATTGCCCAAAAGCATATTATACACCCTGCAAACTATATTGTGACAATTAAAACTAAAATAATTTTCACTTCCAGTAATATATTCTTTTTTAAATTTTAACTCCAAATTTGTTATTAAATGTGTTTACGTTGAAAACCCAAAAATTGACTGCAGCAGAACTCACTATCAAAAGGAAAAGAAAAAAACAAACAAAAACAGCAAATCCTTTTCAGCTTATTGTTTTCTGTCAATGCTCACTTTTACCAGCGTAGCCCTACACAAATTTAGAGCTCCATGTTTTTTTGTTTTTTTTTCGACTGCTGTGAGTTGCAGGCTGTTTAACTTGTGTAACAGTGCTTCACTAAAAAAAAAAAAAAAAACTTTCTCACGGCAATTTTTTTGCATTGACACAGCTTGATTAGAAATTAGAATAATTTATTTTTCAACCTTTGGAGAGCAATTTTCTCTGGCAACATTTTTCCCCAAGGGGGAGACACAACGGCCCATGCACGTCTGTTTTCCTGCAAGAACGATGGTCGCTTACCAGAATGCTTGGATAAAAAATGGTGCACCATCGCGCAACTATTACCAGCGACCTCCGCGCTTTCCTGTGCCCCGTTGTTTGGCAGCTCCACGAATTAAATTGTGAATTTTATGACAGTTAGAAATGCGGGACATTTTTAAGATTTTGGTATGTCTTGCAGGACGCGGGACACGAGCCCTCAACGTGGGACAGACCCTCGAGTGGCGGGATGGGCGATCGCCCTAGTGGTAGTCGAGTCGAGCCTTGAAAAAAGTGTCTTGAGTGCGGAAGTAAGAACCTGTCACAACCACGAGTGTATACCTTGGTGCCACTGCTATACTTCAAAAGCATTTTTGCTGCTCGAGCAAGCATACACTGGAATCTCCTCTCAGAGTGTCAAGTTTTCATTGGTGAGAGCACCTCTAGAGACAAGAAAAAAAAAGATATCTCCTCAAAAACAAAGAAAAGACCATCTCTCGGCACTCTTCATTTTCTCTTTGGAGGCCTAAACAATGTGGCCGGTAATGTTCAGCTAAAACAATAGTGATGAAAGCCACTAGTTCCCATTGAAAAGAAGAAGTCATGACCCCTTCAGATGCTAGAAACAGACTTCTGAAATGCGGCACGCTTTCCTTACAACAGCCCAATACATAGCCCAGAATGCATTATTATACCTTTTTTTTGCACACAAGCCACATAATATGCAGTTTTGAATGCTGCTAAAACACACGAGCGGGTGAATGTCCCCCAACGATATGAAACTGTTCCCGAGACTCACATGAGCATGAGCGGCCATGCAGTCTTGAAGTCTTGGAAGGCCAGCTCGCCGGCGTCTTTTGCGCTGGACAACCCGGCTAGGACCCTGCAAAGGTGCGGCAGAAAGGAATTTGTAAGGATCTTCGAGCTAAAGTAATGGACCTTTTCCGAGAAGCGTTCTGCGCACGCGCAAGTGCCCGATGCCAAGCGGCGGAAGTGTGCACGAAAAATCGAGGAAATTCGGAAGGAGGCTGTGGATCAGCGAGTAGAAACGTAATTGCAGCATACATATAATTGTGTTACGCAAAAAAAGAAAGCGGACGGAAAGAATAACACGACGTTTAAGTGGACGCCACGGATGCCCCACTTGGACGGCGCGTTGGGCACGCCCTGCTGCTCAGAGAACGAAGAAACTGGTAGCGTATCTCCCATTATCGACTGGTAGCGCAGGTAGGTCCCTTCCTCGATTTTTAGTTCGTGCAGCCACCGCCTGGTGCCGTCGGTATGTGAAAAAGGTCCATTGCGTTGTGTGCATGTCTATTTGGCAGGAAGTTAACCCAACAGGCGTCTGGTGTCTTCGAGGCACTTGAACATTCCTCTACAAGAAATCCTATGTGATGCTATAACTTATACTCCATTTAACGCTAAGCTGATAGCAGTGGCATATTCAGGAATTTTTTCAGGGGTGGGGGGGGGGCTGAGGGGGCTGGATGTCCATGACTTCGGGGAGGTGGGGGGTGGGGGAGGGGAACTGCAGGTGTATGTTATAGGGTTGGCTGGGTTTTGGGGGTGGCTGAAGCCCCATAAGCCTCCACCCCTGGCTATGGCACTGGCTGATAGAGCTGTGAAAGCTACGCACTCATTGGATGAGTCATACCTCTGGTTTTAGCACGTGACCACGCTCTCACCCATACCCATGTGTAGAGAGTGGGGTTTTGTGATGAGAGGGAGGCAGGCGACTGGTCAGGTGAATGCGTAGCTCCCGCCACACTGTCGGCCTAGCCGTGAATGGAGTATAGTGAATGTAGAGCTAGGGGTTTTAGAGGTTTCACCTAGCGGTAGTATCGAACGACTCTTAAAATAAATGAAATGTTACAAATATTACTCTCATTCTGAAGGCTTGTTAAGGATGTTTCTGACTATATTTATGCCTCTAACTCAATCTATGTGCTTCAGAAAGACTCAGAACAGATTTGAAACACGTGCAGTTCCCGCTTATACTTATAAAATGCAATTCAAGAAAAAGTGCAGGTACAAGTTTCCTATGAAAATTTTCAAAGCAACTCAGCTTCTCTTTTGTCCCCATTGTTTTAGCACATCTAGAATACTATGTGTAACTTATCTGTATAAGCCAGCATATGGTTTCATATGCAAAAGCTTTTATTGCATACTACTTATATACCTTCATTACCATGCACAAGAAAAAAATCTCCAACCCATAAATTTCAAAACAGTAGTTCCAAACTTAAAATTACTTTTGATCCTGCTGCGTGTAAGCACTGGTTCTTAATAGTCTAGAGCCGAGCTTCACAAGTATGAACAGGCCCATTTTTTAGAAATATACATGAGGTTAAAGGGACACTGAAACCCCCAAAATTAATTTTTTATTTTTTATTAGGCGATTGTGTCAGAAGACTACTCAATCAATATATTGCTAGAGTGCCGCGTATATTTTTATTAAGGTTATAAAACGCAGCTGCTCGAAACCAAAACCGAAAATGGACTGGGGAGGAAGAAGAAATATAAAGAAGGAGAGTGTTGCCAGAAGTCACATCACTGTGCAAGTTTGTTTTTCTTTCAATCAACATATTTGTAGTTTTTTAGAAGCCACAAAAAATGGGTATCATATTTCTTTTTCTACATTTAAAATTGAATGTGTTCCTTCAATGACACAAGACGTTGATTATATTTGGCGGTTGTGTCTAAAGTTCTAAACCATAGAAAACGGCACGTGACCACGGAGAAGAGAGTAAGTGCGACTCAAACCTGCCATTTCTTGATCAGCTGTTTTTGGGCAGAAAGGAAACGAATTTTGAACTGCAAATTGTGATCTGGGCTGTTGGGCTCTCATATGTCATGTATAAATTAAAACCTTGGCAAGCATAAATACCCTGTCAGTACCCCTTAAACTATCCATTGCCCACTGACAAACGGCATACTTGCGTGCATCACTTAGTTACCTCCTGCAAGAACGAAAGGGCAACAGAATTACATGCCGCCTTGCTGAAGTGCTATGGCACAAAAAGAATTAAAAGGGCACAAGGAAGTTCTAGACACCATATAGCATAAACAAGAAACTGTGTTTGGTGCTGACATTCAAAACTAGTTAGCGTCTCACTTACGCTCCGATACATGTACAAACACTGCAAATTGCTACTGTCACTATAGATAAAACTGATATTGTGGCAATTGAAAGGTGCTTCTGCCACCATTTCACACAGAAAACGTGAGTAGTGCACTTTCTCAACTCTGTAGCAAAGCACATAACATAGACCAGGGTGCCCAGAAACCATTAAAGAACATGCTTAGGCTGGTTTCACCGTGCGCGGCAAATATACCATAGTAGAAGCTTGTGTGTGAGGAATTCACAGGGATGTGTTTGGTCATTTGCAACACTTACATTTCTGTGTAGTCTCTGTATAACGGAACAAAATACGAGGAGAGTAATTATATTGCAAAGCGTTGAGCAGATTACTAATAGCTAAACAAATGAAAATAAACGCTCAATGTGCTTTGAACTCTCACATAAGAAGGGATCTTAGCACAAGAAAATATGATACAGTAAGCATAATTAAACAAAAACAAAATGTGCCAAGAACTTAAAATTTTCAAATAACAAATCTGAAATTTGGTTTTTGTTTACTATAATTTTGTTAGAAAGTCATTAGCACTGAATTTTCATCCCTATACATCTATCCAATAATGGCATGACATTTTAAATAAAATTTTCAATATATATATGCACTTATGCTGGAGAGAAGAAGCTTGCTGACCTGTGAACTTCGAAATCATCATTATACCTAAGTACTCACTCAAATACCAAACATTAGCCCATTAGTCTAGGGTCCCACGCTTTCGGATGAATCCAATAGGAATTCGAAATACGCTCGCCAGTAAAAATACTGTGAAGTACGATTTACTCTAGAAACTGCAAGCAGACTGCACATAGTACAGTTCGTTTGGAAAACTAGGATTAGGGCTCGTGGATTTGTTTCTGCTGTATCGGAACTGCCTGAGTGGTCCGCTATGTTATCGGTCTAGTACTTCCAAAAATCAAATAAGGTCAGTGATTCAATTCAATCTAACTATCGCAAAACACCGGGAAGCACCCATCTCACTTTCACTGAAAACTTGGTTAATCCATACATGGGTGCTTATTCGGTCAAATCAGTAATCAGGATGGCAGTCAGCATAGAGCTTTGAAGGCGAGGGTAAATGGATTTAAAGAAAGCACATTTATTTTTACATAATAAATGATCGGGGGACACTAGTACCTATTCACCATCACTGAACCAAAAAAACGTCCTTTCCGAGTCAGTGCAGAATAAGAGGTCAGTGCTCTCGTCACAAGTAGTTTTCCCTTTCCATCGCAATAAAGCGCATATCCTCATCATCGTCAATTGCAGATCTCAGTGGCTGCCGCAACGGGGTGAATATTTTCAGCTGATGCCGGCGCTTTGGAGGGGTGGGTGTTAACCTATAATTTGCAGAATTCCCAACTTGGGAAATGTTAATGAAGGGCACTTGTACGAAGTTGGCGCTTCCGACGGTACTTTATGGTATTAAACGAAAGGTGTGATCGATGAAATGCCACAAGAGCATGTCGTCCACAAAACAAGTTTCTGCAAAATGTGTTTCCGCGTAACGAGTCTTGACGAAATGAGTGCCGACGAAACAAGTCCCGACAGAAACGAGCCCCGACGAAACGAGGTCCCGGCGAAACAAGTCCCAACAAAATGAGTCTCAATGAAACGAGTCTCAACGAGAGCGAGTCTCAACTAAACGAGTTTCGACGAGACAAGTCTTGATGAAACTAGTCTCGACAAAGCGAGTCTCGACGAAAAGAGTCTTGACGAAAAGAGTCGCGACAAAGCGATATGGACCCATGGGCTGCACAAAAGAAAGCCGCAGCTTCAAATGCCTAATGAATGCACATCAAGACACATTCTTTCTATCACCAATTTCCAAACTTTCTAAGGTGCTATATTGGTACCAACCCCTTGGCATGCTAGGCCATATGACCCTGCCAATAAAGATATTATGTACCAACCGTTCTTTGCACTAGTGATGTTAGCCTAGTAGTCTTTCTGCACTCCACAGTTATGAGCGTTCAGCAAAACGGTACAGCTGTAATAATCTATCAGTGCTACGTGCTAATGCAAAAACACCGCTCGAATCAAGTTATCGCCTCACTTTGTGTTCTTCGAAATTCCACTGGCCGAAAACGCATGAAATGAAGCCATCGTTGAGTTCGTCTTTCAGCTGGTCCCCCTCCTTGACCAGGCGTCCTGGCAGGCACCTCCTCGCAACTGCGGGAGAACGCACTCAGTTACTTGCAAATGATTAATCAACAACCATTCTGAAAAAAAAAAAAAAAATTATTATGAACTGAAGAAATTGCGTGCATTTGGATTAAATTCAGGATGCAGTCAAGATGCATAACATGCCCGAATTACTATCCATCTGCCTTACTGGGGCTACATCTAAGGAAATCTGCTAACTGCATACATTACCGTATTTACTCGCATAATGCACACACTCGCGTAATGAACGCACCCCCCAAGTCGGCTCTCAGAAATTTCGACTTTTTTTTTTTAAGGGAGTGTCTACATCCACGCGCGGGGATGTAGCCACGTCGGGAGGAGATAAGGCTCCATCCACGCACTACGTCACTTCCGGCGCCCTACGTCACTTCCTGAGTGGACGGAGGCAGTTCTCCTCCGGTCTTCTCTTCGTCCACGCAGGAATCAACCTGCTGTCTTGCCTCCCCTGCCTGTTGCCTCCCATTGTTTTGCCATGTGCTCGGCGGCCATTGCTCCTTGCGTTTTTGCCGTGCGCGGACTGCTGTTCCTGCCTGATCGTCCGCAACCGGATTTAACTTTCTCTGAAGCGTTTTTTTTTTCTTCTTGTTTTCTTGGTCAAAGAGTTTGGCCCTTTGTGTATTACCACAGTCGGGCTTCTGATATGCCTCGAGTTTTGCTTGCCGGGGATTCGATGGTGAAATACTTGTCGCAGTATTTCGCATAAAATAACCGGGTGGCTGTCGAAGTGCGGTCGTTTAGCGGCATTAGGATCGAGGCTTTGTTTTCCAAGGTGTCTGACGCCCTGCTCGATTTTGGCACAAACAACACCAGCGTTTGTGCCAGCGTGTGCGTTGACAAGTACGGTCGGCTGGCCACTTAGATCTTGAAACGCAATCCGACGATGCAGATCACCTTTTCTTCCGTCCTTCCGAGGGGAGAACAAGTTCTCTTCGTCGGAGAGTCGGCGTAGTCAGAGTGCCGAGATCCAGGCGTTGAATGGTCGGCACAGAGACGTGAACTGGGCTCCTGCAGGAGTTCCGCCGCAAGAAGGGCTTCGTGTTCATCGGTGGTCTCGTGGACGAGTGGCATCTGTGCATCGGCTACTGTTTTATTTGTCATGGAATAAAGTGTTTCTGGAATCTATTACCCTGTTTTCTCGATTGAATGTATTCATTATGTTTGTTATTACTGGGACTAATGCATGTTTGCCCTTCTCTCACAATTTTTGTGAGATTGCGAGCGTGCGCGCAAGTCAAGAACGTACGGGCACGGTGAGCTCGCACTTGTCCCCTTCGATGCACATAAGCTCACACTAAAACGCCTCGAACCAAGCCAACCTCACACACGACGAAGCCTCACCGCCTCGCCTCAGCAGCGATGCACACATGGGCGAAGGCCCCGGAGGCCGCATCCGCACTACATACCCGCACCACATAGCTGCTCGGCTGCACGCCCGCACACCCATACGCACGGCAGAGATGGCACGCACGCCGCCCACACGTGTGTGTGACTCCTGGACAACATAACTATAAAGATATCTATGAATACTATTTTTATGACGCATGATATTTGCTATTAGTCTTAGAAAAAAAGTAAAAAAAATTGATAAATTGTATAGGAATTTGTTAGGTCACGTGACATATTAATTTTAAAACAACAATAAGATCTAACTTCTTTATTTTTATATCCTATATTTACTTATAAGAAAGCATAATACGTACATAAAAACAAATTATGTCCTCATATTATAAGTCACGTGACCTTTTGCGTGGATGGAGCCTTATCTCCTCCCGACTTGGCTACGTCCCCGCGCGTGGATGTAGCCTCGGCCTTTTTTTTTACTCGTGTAATAAACGCACCCCCAACTCTGCCGCAAGCTTCATAACGATTATTCATTCTATCAGTACAGTTCACTCATCTGCATATTTTTAACAACTTGCAGACATATATATCTAAAATGCGTGCCTAATTTTCATATCTGACTGCCCAAAAGATTTATTTACAAGTCTTCAATCAGTTATGAATGCATAACTCGGTGTCAAATCCATAACAGCTCGAGTTGTTATGTCAAAGACACAACGACCCAGGAAAAAATACAAAAAGAAAACATCACTAGGCTTTCTTACTATACACTCACTGAGACTTAAGAACAGATTAAGGTGACAATGTTGCATAGTCAACAACAAGCACAAAAAGACGGAGTTGTGGAATCAACATTTAAATTTGTAAGTTTCAACAAAATGCCATATCACCAGGTGAGGCACAAACACCAGATACATATGGTGTTCATGCCTCACCTGGTACATAAAAGACCAGATCAGGCACAATGTTTTTCAGTGCTCTGGAACACTAAAATTCTTCGTTAACTGCATCTGTAGTGTTTACAGGAACCAAAGAAAAAACCAAAAGCATATTACTACATTTGGTTTATACAAAGAGTAATTAAATTACACAGCAACATGCCATGAGTGACTGCAAACATTAAGTAGCAGTTTAAGAGGGTTTTACTAAAATAATGGTGTTTCAATGCACATTATATTTTATAAGCCAAAGCTCGGATATGCAAGAGAAAAAGCATGTGCAAGGGACCAACAAAAAGCCAAGAAAAAGCAAAATGCAATACTTGCCAAATAATGATTTACTACTACTATACAGGGTGCTTTTTTAGCTGCACCACATTTCTAAAAAATAAGAGTTGCATTAGGTCACTTTTACTTTTGGATTAGCTTACCGGACTTGGCGACTACTAAAAACAAGGTTGTTTGTTGCCATTAGGAGGCCAATTATGAATATATTTTAATTAAACATTTAATTAATAACTTTAGAGGGCATGTTGCATTTATGACATTTATGTCCAACCTCCAGACTGTATGTTCAACCTCCAGGCTGTACACTCCAGCCGCAAGTTTTAATAAACATGTAAGCATTTTGGGCGCTACCGGCCAAATTATTTTAGTTCCGCCGGCTTCTTCAAACCGAAACTAATTTAGAAAAGAGCGCAGTGACCTCACTATCTCTGCCCTTGCGTAGCGTCAAAGTGAAGACTTTACCTGTGATACGGGCACCCCTGCAAGCACTATCGTGACATGTTTATATCTCTTTTTTCTTTTTGCTTTCGGTGTAAGTCGTAAATCTCAGCGTCTGCTGTCAGAGTGTAATTTCGTCCTTGTCCCGCAGGCACCACGCTGCGACCCTTGCCTTTTTTATCAATACGACGAATGCTGTTTTGCAAAAGTGTGCAAACAGCGTTAAGGATCGATAAACGCTGCGTCATCCCCAGCTTCTCTCTAGAAGATGCAGCACATTCGGCGCCGACAGCAGATGCCAAGATTTACAGCTGACACCAAAAGAATATACACAAAAACCAAAGACAAACATACCACTATAGTGCCGATGGGGGTGCTCGCATCACAGATGACGTCGTTGCTGTGACGCTACGCAAGGCGGAGATAGTGACGTCACTGCTGCTCTTTTCTAAATTAGTTTCGGTTTGAGGAAGCCTGCGGAACTAAAATAATTTGGCCTCTGACGCCCAAATGCTTGCATGTTTATTAGAGCTCGTGGTTGGAGCATACAGCCTAGAGGTTAGACATCAATTTCATAGATGCAACATGCCCTCTAAAGTCATTTATTAAAAAGTTAATGAAAATATTTCCACTAATTAGCCACCTAATTGCACATACAACCTTGTTTCTAGTGGTCGCCAAGTCGGGTAAGCTAATCCAACAAGTAAAAGTGGCCTACTGCAACACTTATTGTTTTAGAAATCTGGTGCAGCTAAAAAAAAAAACACCCTGTATGAGAATTACGTTAAAACTACTCTACAGATGTACTATAAACAGCCAAGTAGATGGCAAAACAAAAGTAACATGTGCTAAAAGCCTTTAGCAATACATCATCATCAATTAAACAGTTTATTCTCCCAAAATTTATTAACCTCATATGTCTTCATATAAATTATTAATATTGATGCATCATCAATTAAACAGTTTATTCTCACAAATTTTATTCACCTCATATGTCTTCAAATAAATTATTATATCAGTAAAATAAAGTGACACCTCATATGTCTTCAAATAAATTATTATATCAGTAAAATAAAGTGACACTCAGAAAGAGCCTAAATAACGAAGTAATCTGAAAGTGTTAGAAACTGTGGAGCAGCATTCACAAAGAAACTGGTACATAGATACAGGAATTTACCTTTCAATGCGTAACCTAGAAAAAGACAAATCTTGCCTCGTATTCAAGACTCTAAACTGCACTTCCTAACGCTTCAGTAGAACCTCGGTACCAGTAGTAAATTTTGCAGGAAACAATTGCACTATTTCACATCTACCTGGTTTGATTTCTACAGTCACTGACCCTGACCTGTTCAATCGATTGTTTACTGTTACCTATTCCTTTGCTACAGTTTTACTCCCTGGCGAGGTGGAGAGTTGGGCGAGTTGGTGATTCATAATGGCTAAAAATGCGCAACAGGACAACGGACAGAAAGGAAGACACAGCGCTGTGTCTGTGTCTTCCTTTCTGCCCGTTGTCCTGTTCTTGCACACAATTTTATCCTATTTTTCCTTGAGTCTTCTCTCCCCTCCTTAAATGCCTTCGGGTCCTGAGGGTACATCCAACAAATAAATAAATAACTAAACAAATGTTATCAGTACCTAGAAATGCCTGTACTAGCATCACAAGCATACTTAACCAAGTTTTACTTTGCTACAGAGGTTCATGCTGCACTCTATATGGGAAGATGCATGCTACACAAAAGTTCTTGCAGAAGTCTAATTATTATGGCTCCATGCAGGTGCACACATTCTAGTGGGGTGCGCAGTGTACAGTAGACGGTGGCAGTACTGCAGTGCCTGGTGGTGTCCTGAGTGTCAGTTCGGCATCCATTCCCATTCCTGGGGTGCAGGCTAAGCGGAGACGGCGAGAGAGGCCGCTCCGCGCACCCACTTACTCACAGGGGGCTCTGGCTCCAGCACTTGGGCCAGACGACGGCCCTGGTATTTTGGAGACGACGTTGAAAGGAGGAGAGAAGGACGGAGAGAGAGAGAGGCGGGGACAGAGAGAGGTCACGTGACGAGAGGACTGCACTTCGGTGCCGGGAGACCCGATGAAAACACACCAAAACCGGATGAAAGGAGTAGTCAGTTTGAGTATAGATAGCCAGTACTCACCGCTGCTGCTTTTGAGGTAATACTTAGCACAGCGCTGGTCCTTGTTCACGGGGTCATCAACCTGCAGGTACCGGTGAGGATAGTTGTTAGAGTAATTAATTCCACCATTTAAGAACGATTTAGAGTCAGCAGGACAATATTTGTCATGGACTCAGGAGTCTTCTGGAAAGAGCCAATTTTCACTTGACTTGGGACTGATCGACAGAAGTAGCGAACTAGTGCGAACCCTTGAAGGGACCGTTAAACGACTGAGAATGCTAAAGTGATGATGAAGAAACTCTTCATACTGTTATTGTTTCGGTTAGTTTCAGCTAAAATGCCGATACACAAGTACATCGATCCGTTTTCCAGCCCAAGCGGAAAGTCTGCCGTTGGCAATGTGCTGCCACGAGAGCCTTTATCAGAAAACAAAAGAGTGGGGCTATCCGAGTCACAAGGAATTACCCATCTAGTTGAGCTTCCAAGATAAGCAACAATAGAGGCTAGACAACAAGCAAAACCCCAAAAGTACCCCTCAAGAAAAGCTACAGCATCCACGTCAACCAAACACCTGAGGCACGAAGAGTGCCACATGAACATTGCAACAGTAATGCAATTTACAAGGAAGAGAAGAAGCATACTCGTTTCTTACTGAAAGCAACTGTTTCCGTGCCTTTTAATTGAGCCCAACTTAATATGGGTCTCAACTCAAGCATCACAACAAAATAAAGCTATTACCCTCATTATACACCCACTTGTAGTCACTTCTGTGGCAGGGAGAACCTCTGGTACGTACTTTCACCTTCAGTGAAAGTTTCCTACCCTTCAATAATGCTTTGGCATCCGTGCGAGCCTCAAGCAAGCACGTCAAAGAGGCGCCCTGCAGTCTTCATCCTGTCAGCCTTCATAATTTTTGGACTTGTGTCATTGAGATTCAATATGTGCGGCATGGTAGCGAAACATCGCCGGCTGGTTATTAGGTGTGGCTTGAGTATATGAGGCAGCCAATTGCTGCACAATCATTGTAATTTAGTGCAGGGGGAAGAATAAAAATCAAGATGATTTAAATCGCAATTTAAATCATAGCTTGTTTGACTGGGATAATTTAAATCAAACCTTCCACTAAAAAATAATTCCCAAAATATTTTTTTACTTAGTGTGTCCTTTATTTGAAAAATGTTCTATCAAATTGTTTTGTATTTAACTAAAATAATCACGAAGCAAGAAAGATTGCAGCGGGTGGAACACAAGCAAGAAGCAGCGCTCATCTGAGCAAATCGAAACACTGAGCTTTCTCTTTACCTTTTACTTCGCTTAAAAAAAAGATAATGCCATGTTGCAAGCAAATTTAAACGTACAACATGCTATTATGCTAAAATGTTGCACAGATTACAGAAAGCACATGTACACGCCATTCTCGATATGGCGCACGTACTGCGGGCTGGACGACGCGATGGCAGTGCAGGACGAACCAACATCGCGATGGACGTGAGTCACGCTACTTTGGCACTGTCATTTATAGCATTGGCCAATCGATCTTCAAGCACAGAACATCATTGAGCGGAAGGGATACAAGTGTGAAACGATTGTACTTGTCTGAGACCAGTTATAATCGAAGTCGGTTATAACGAAATAGCAGCCTACAGCGAAGCGATCACGATTTCCCATTCCCTTTTGCACTTCGTTAACCGAAGTCGGTTATAACGAAATGGCGGATATAGCGAAGTGATTTCCGATTGCCGCTGACTTCATTATAACCGGTCTCGACAGTTACGAGCAAACAGTGCATGCAACTTCGGCGTCTGCTTCCACACACCAGTAAAGCGGAGGAAAGAAAACTGCGGTCGGGTGTAGCTACAAGACTTCCAGCCGTGAACTTCCGTGCTTGTGCTCCGGTTTCAGCTTTCGAGCAGTTGAGTTTTTTTGGCTTTATTAAAAATATGCTGGACTCTGCAGCAAAATACTCGATTGGGTAGTCTACTGACACCATATTAAATTGCCTAGCAAATAATAAAATATACACATTTTTTTTTGGGGGGGGGGTGTCAGTGTCTCTTTGAAAGGAGCTGTGCAAAGATTTTAACGTTGAAGGAATTTGCATCTTCTACTTTTGACATTGTTTATCTTGTCACAAAGGGCAGTCTCAGGCTAAGAACAAAATGGAAAACAGAAAACACATCTCCTTCCCTCGAAATGTTGCGATTCCGCCGCGTAATCGCGAGGCAAATATTTGAATATTTTCTGACCTGCAGCCGCGAGCGTGCCATGAGAGCCACTCGAGGCGTGACGTCAAGGGGGACTTGTAAAAAGATAGGAAGTTGTGCAAATACATGCTCGATAAAGGTAATTCTTCTATAAATCTTGTCGTTCCAACATAAATAAAAATGCGTCAAAAACCTGGTATCATCGATAAAAACTTTTATTGTATGCAGTCTCAGTGGCGCCATCTATCACGAGGTCAACAAAACTGTCAGGCTCTGTCTGCTACCACAAACAGCCGCCAGAAGCCGGAGGGGAGGGAGAGGTAGGGAGGCAGAGCCGGGATGCCGGACCCGGACGATACTTTCCTCCTTTCGCCATCAGTGATCGCTGCGCTGCAAGCACGTGGTCCGCGGTCGCGAGCGGGTGGGTTCTCGCTGCTCACTGATGGCTCTAGAGAGAGAGCTTCACCAGAACCCCGGCAGCCCCCATTGGCGTCACAGCGCACGTGACTTGGAAGACGGTGAAGGAGTTGAGAGGTGCGAAAACCTCTATCTTTGTCAATTTGTAGAATAAAAACTAGGACATGCAGGCAAATGAGGTTTTTGTTCTTTACTTCAGAAAGGTCAGAGACAACAACTCCCAAATTGTTTAAGCAAAGCACTGAAATTGTTGCACAGCTCTTTTAAGGAGGTTACTCAATGTTGCCATCACAAGTTAGTTACAAGTCACTGTAAACGGTTAAGGAGAGCTTAAAGACAACAAAAAGTGGAGTTTCTTTATATAGTGACTGGCAATTTTGACATATTTAGAGAAATGAGCTGCATGTATGCAGTAATAACAGAACTACAATAATGACTATAAGCATATTTTTCTTGCATATTCGTAAAATGCAGTGAAAGACTATCATTTGGCATATCCTCCGTGGCTTTATATCATGTAGTTTGTTGGTAAATAATTTGAGAATGTGTCCCTAAAACATGTTCATTTGACATGTTTAGTAAATTTTTGCATAGAAATATTTTATTGTAATTTTTAATATTCTGTGTACATCTTGTAAACCTTTCATAAAATAAGTAAAAAAGTATCAATACGTGCATGCTTAGCTGTGAAAGTAGACGGCTGTGCAAAGTACTATAACAAAACCTTGGCAACCTCCACGCTTCCACGACCTGACGTGGAAACACCCATTAATCATGCAAATTGCTCACCAAGTTGCCATGCAATTTAGTTTTCAAAGGCAATTTCTTGCTGCCAAAGCTTTATGAGATAAGCTTTTCTATACTGCAGAATTAACCGATTGTAATGTACCAGCCCCACACAAACATTAGGGTGTCTAGGTGAACCATAAGAGTTTTTTTACCGTTACAGACTTGTCCAAAGGATCGACTCCGCACTGGCAGATGAGCTTCGGTCGCAATTCATCCTTGGTACCCTTGGCATTCTCGACAGAAAATGTTTCATTTGGACAGCGTTCTACGCACACCTGAAACGACAGAAGAAATGGAAAACAAGGTTAACCCCCAAAATGCTCAAAAAGCAAACAAAGGCAGGTAGAATACCTACAGAATTTTAGACAAACCCCGAGACTGGGGAAAAGACGAAGGACAACACAACACACAAAGTCTCAAACACAGCTGAATTCTATTCCACAGAAGTTCGTGTTTATATAGGGTTTTACTGCCCCCACAAACCAAAAGAAAAGAGAAAGAAAGTGAGAACACTCTTTACACAAACGCATAAGACCTCAAAGGACTTGGCACAACCGAAGCAACGAGCATCAAAAGAAGTTGGGTTGAACCTTAATCGTTTCACCCGAACATCCTGATAAGACACACAAGGAAACACTAGATCCACCCTTTCCCGGAACAAACCAACAGGACCGTGGGCAAAAACCTCGAACTTCAAAACACCCAAACGAACACAAACACAAAACACACAGACAGCACACAAAGAAAGAACAGACGGACTACGGACATAACACAAGAACACATACACAGAAACACATAATGATATACGGCTAGGTCGGCATTGACACAAGTTCGTGGGTGACCTTACAAAACAAAGCGATCAGATTTGTAGAAATCTTCTTAACTCTGTATCTAAACTAAGGGACGGAGTATTAACTGCATTACCATGATTAATGATAGTGAGATACTCTTTTACTAACTGTTTGTGGTCATCTCTCTCGGTTAAGATAACTGAGGTGGACTGCCAAAGCGGTACACAATTATTACACTCAATAACATGTTTTGACAATTCTGAGTAGGGGTCCTTGTTCTTAACGCAACGTTTGTGTTCGGTTAAACGGTCATTGAGGCAACGCTTGGTTTGCCCTATGTAGCAGAGGCCACAATCAAAAGGAATTTTGTAGACTACACCCGACACACAATTGACATCTTTTTCTCTGTGCTGTTTAGTACATGAAGTCTTCGCGGAAACAAACGGCGTCAATCTGATTTAGCCTAAAATCATTCTTAAACACTGTGCCGATACCGTAACGGTTGCCAACTGATTTAAGATTGTGGGAGATGCGATGGAAAAAAGGAAGAACTACGTGTTTGGTGGGTTTGGGAGTCCCCTGACTTTTCTTTTTAAATGAAACAAGGTACAATAACTGTTTGAAAACATAATCTTCCGGATAGCCAGCCGCACTAAAACGGTCAAAAAGGCGTTGTAGCGAGGACTTAATGGAATGCGAACATGATTTTTCAGAGCACTCTTCACGAGGTTTCGGACAATGCCAGACTTCACATTTTTCGAATGGCAGCTACTAAAAGGTAGGAGTGGTTTTGATGTAGTTTTGCCATATTGCCAACACAAACTAGACGGAGTTTTCAACTGAATATCTAAAAACTGCAGGTGATCGTTTTTCGGCCTTTCCACTGAAAACTGTAGCTCTGGAGCACCTTCGTACACGAAGCTTTCTAACGACGCGGACAGAGAAGGATCAATAGTGCAAACCAAGATGTCGTCCACATAACGTCTTATAAGGACGTCATCAGGAGACACGTTCTGAATGAAACCATGTAGTAGAGATCTAAAACTAAGGTAAATCTCTGAAAGAACTGGGGCTACTGCGGAACCAATACATACTCCTTGTTTCTGAATAAAATTTTTATCATCGTATACTTCAGCTACCGTTGCCTGTAGGCCTAACTCTAAAATTCTGAGCAAATCCGACACAGCGATTCCGGACTGTGATTGAAACCTGCCAAGATTATTTTCCAAAAATTGACTAACACGACTGAGTAAAGTTTTAGGATCAAGTGAATAATAGAGGTCCTTTATGTCCATCGTAAAAATAGAGCAAGGCCTGCCATGAAACGGTCTTCGAACTCTGTAACCAAACTCCATCTCATGCGGCGTAGAGACAATGAACTACTTCTGACCTCCAAAACTGGAAGTGCACCTCGAAGAAAAGAAGAAACAAAACTTTTTACTTGCCATAGCCACAGTTAAACCTCGATGTAACAAACTTCTATGTAACGAAGCCCCCGATGTAACAAAGTGCATAACTTTTTCTAACCGCAAGTGTATGCATGCTATGTATTTTTGACCTTCTATGTAACGAAGTCCCGTTTGGCCGAATTTCGATGTAATGAAGTTTCATGGACAATTTGGCACCAACTTTTGGATCCTAAAGGAGATTTTGGGAAGCACACGCGCTGAAATGGGCCCCCGATAAAGCGCAAAGGGTGAAACAGGCCGAATCTCGCGAGTGTGGTGTACAGAACGGCCACTAGAGGACACTAGAGCCGCCACCGTTTCGTCCGTCGGCTTCGTTCGCGCTGCGTAGTTCGTTTCGAGGCCTAACTGAAAGCATGCGTTTCTCGTCCTGGGCGATGGAGCGTGAAGGCGATGGAGCTGCCTCTGACAGCGCTGACCTCGACGACTTTCTATTTGCCGACTCTGCTGTCATTGCGACAAAGGAGGGGACCGACGAGGCGATAGCTGGCGATGTTCGTGGGAACTCGGCAAGACGGGGGGACAACAGCGAGCCTGGGGGGCTATGTTCAACAAATGTTTCGTTTCTCCTAAAAAGAAACGGAAGTGACGATATCGAGTCTGATTGGTTAGAGGCTCAAATGAAGAAAGAGGGAACTTTTGTCATTTGAACCTCTAACAATTCAGACATGATATCGTCACTTACTTCACTTGCGTTTCTTTTCAGGAGAAACGAAACATTTCCCTGGTGAGCAAGACACCTGCACAATGTTTAGTAACCATGAAGTGGTGGACACGATCAACGTCTTAAGGCGGTTCGCGATCACACAGCAAGACGAAGACGTGATGCAGGCCGTCTGGCTATGCGAACGTCATGTGATCCCAATAATAACGTCAAGAGTGGCCCAGAAAAAGATGACGGACTGCATTCAACCGAAATAAAGGCGTCCTCTGTGAGTCTTGTTCACCTGAGAAACGTTTGTGGAAACTTTCTTTAACGTTTGTCCCGAATTTCTATGTAGCGACATTTCAATGTAACGAAGTAAATTCAGAGTTTTACCGACTTCGTTACATCGAGGTTTGAGTGTATTTTCGTTGGCTAATACACGTGAGAGGAAAGTCGCCTTATGATCCTTGAGGAAAAGTGTCATAAGATACTATACCATTCAGCTTGGCGACTTAAAGGCGGAAAACTCACACTAACTTCAAAGCACGCCAAGAACTTTGCTACTTAATATGCTTCAAATTTCCGTCAAACTGTTTAAACGCTCTATAACGTGCTATGTCAGACTTTTTTAAACTCCATTTATGGGCAACACATGCAAATTCTCCAAAATTTGCTGGGTTTCTGCTGGACGTGTGATCTCTTTTCCTCTTAGCCTTCACTAAAGCAATTTTTCAAAAGTCTCTTTGATTAGTCCTAAGATAAGTCTACCAAGGGATGACATTCTTTTCAACGTCGCAGTGAAAAGAGTGTTCTTTCCGCGCTACACCTCTTTACTCTATAAAGTTTTAAAGAGTGGCAGTACATGAGATTTTATTGGAGCTGGGCAATTGAGTCAAGTAATCTCCTAACTAATCAATTAAGCATTTAATCGTTGATAAATTTTTGTAAATCAGTCAGTCGGTTAAGTTTGGAGTTGGAAAAATGTGTGGATTTAGCAGCGTTCTCTTCCATGATTAAGCACTTTAGCATTTCATATTGCCACGCGCGATCGCCGAGTCGGTCGTGTGCGTGGCCGAATGGTTACCGCGCCGGACTGTGGTGCGAGAAGGTCTGGGTTCCTAGTCCGAGCGAGCGGAATGTTCTTTTATTTATTCTTTCAACTCCCGTGCTCAGTGCAGTTTGAGAACGATTCTCGTCTGATCGAGTCCCGAAGTTCCTACGCGCCTCGGACGTTCTGAGCCGACGGTTCCAGAGACCACGCGGGCGCGCGGCGATAAGGCAGCCCGCGTGGCGAGCCGCAGTCAGGCTTGCTCCGGCGCTCGATCCTGCTGCGCCGCCTATCAACGCCATGCGAAGCTAGATTGCTTAGATGGTATTTGCCTGGGCACAAGTTTGCCCTCGGCCAAACGCGCTAGTTTTTTTAGTTATGCTGGCTAGCCATCATTTGGCCTCTGTCACGACAATGTGACTATGATTTAGAACAGTTATGAGGAAGAAATAGTAATGTAAAACTATTCATTTTCCAGATTGCTTTCACATATTTTCTTCTTGAGTGCATCTGCACAGCATCAAGTTCCAGTACTACATATTCCCAACCAGTGTTGACATAGCCAAACAAACAGCAAGATAAGAAAAAAATGTGGTTTTGACACTTCTCTATATTTATGTCTGAAGGTGAAAAACAACCGATTAATTTATTAAGTAATGTGATAAAATTAATCAACACCTCCAAGTCTCATTTTTATATGTTTAGTACTATATCTAAACAAATGCCTTTAGCACTACTGTAAAGTTGTTGAGTATCTTAGTCAAGGCATCAATCATTCATAAAATATCAAATAAATACAAAACAACAAATATTAACAAATTATATATAAAAAGATACCAAATAACTAAGCAACAGACGTCAACTTACCTGAGGTGTGTTGTACAAATGAGTGACGGAAGCAGATCGCCAGGCTTGTACGCCCTTTGCAAGCACTTGGTGATGTCGAAAAAGTAAAGGTACTTTTGTCCCTGAAAAAGATGAAAAAGAATGAACAATTGCAAAGTATGTTAGACCATGCATCCTGGGTTTGTGTTATGAGGAATGCAGAAATTACTCAGGAAGTTAGTCCTTTTTTTCGTTACATTCAGCTAGAAGAGCCTAGTTCTGTGTGAAAATGTGTGAGGACAGTAGCCCTTCTGCAGGCCAGTTGCCTCTTTTAAAGTCCATATACCATTAGCCATTTAAATATAAAAAAAAAACAATTTAACGCTTCGAATTCTGCAGCATGCCGGGCAACCTCGGGAGATCAAACCAAAGATGACCAGTCTATATTTTATATAAATGAATTATTTTATTTTCCATGCCATCCCATGTTTATGATAAAAAAATCATCAATAATGTTCTTGTCACAAATTTTTTTAAATAATTATATACTATCAAACATTAGGAACTAATTGTGCTTTCATTTAAGCTAATTTTAAACATCATCGTGCTCATGAGGGTATTGAGAAAATTGAAAAATCCCGACTGGACAAATGTGAAGTTACAATTAAACTGCCTCTACGTACAAAACAAGACATGTAAAATCAAACACTTTTGTACACAATGCTCAAATTAGTAGATTTAGTGTGTTGTTGGCAATATAGCCATTCTCTTAGCTTTTAAAGGGATACTACAACGAAATTTCGGCGCTCATTTTTTGGTCTATATGTGTTCAAAAGAGCAGTATCACATGGAACATACCAATATCTTAAGCTAAAAAAGTCTCTGAAAGGAATTTTAAAACTAGATTAAACGATTAGCAAAGAGCACCTGGTGGATGTCGCTAACGCCTCGTTTGTAATGCTCGTCGAGAAACCTGACAGCTACTACTTCGTTTCAGCTTCCGTCCGAGCGCAGCCAAAGCTACGTGTGGCCGGAGCCAATCACATGCCGGCAATAGGTCACGCGATCGCGCCTGCACTTTTGTATCACTCCGCTGCGCCGCCGGTCGTCCGCACCGCCCGCGCTCGCCGAGTATTTCGTCTGCTACGGGTGTATCAACGGTATCGTCTGCTACGGTTTAAAAAGTGCCCTTTCACGTTCTGAAATTTAGTCACAGGGGATGTCAGTACAGAGGCTGGCCGCTGGCGTCTGTGTCCAAGCTTTCCACCTGTTCGGCGTTTCGGCATAGTTTCGAGATGTAAATACACGTTGCAAGGTGCCCGATGACCCGGCCGTTGATGTTTCCTTGTATTGTCTGGATGTACCAGGGCTCGAGGCACAGTCGTTTCCACCAGCTTCTCGGCGTTCAATGTGATCGGCAGGTAAAGGGGTGCCATGATTTCGCCGCGTATCAGTGAGTTGTAGTGGCCCGGACGCTTTTCTTGTTTACAACGCATTCGCGGTACGACGCGGCCGGAGTCTCCTGCCGAATTTGAAAGTAGACATTCATTAGGACCTCTCGCGCCTGACGCCCAAACGTGCCTTTGCGAAAGGACGTTTTGAAGCGACTCGGTGAGGAAAGCAGCGAAGCACATGATTCGACGATTACGGGAACGAAATCACACAGAAAAACCAAGCGCTGCAGCCGTGTTGCCAGCCGATGTACGTGTTTTCACCAAACCACATGCATTTACATATATTAATAAAAACATAAACTTCAGATATTTCATTTTTTAGTTGCGAATCATTCTCAGCAGTACACATCTGGAATATTGTGCAATGTTTACGCACAAAACAGTTGTTTTTAAAAAAGTTACTTTTTGCGGACTACTTTGTGGTGCGTAGGAATGCTCTTCTCGAAGTTGCGAACCGTCCCTCAGCCTTTGGCTGCGCTCGGACGGAAGCTGAAACGAAGTATAGTGACGGGAGGTTGTCATGCGTCTCCAGCCACACGACGAGAGAAGGAGGGAAGGAGGAACTCCCCTCTTCCCGATAATCCCTTTTGTGTGTCGCAGAAGTCGCTATTGTCCCCCTACAAGATTATAGAAGATTAACCCGTCACTCAAAATTCGTACAAAAGCAGCCGCTTAGGTGGCTGGAACGACTAGGCCATCCTTTCGACGTCAGCCTCGCCGTAGCTTTGCTCGTCTTGAGACGACCTACAGTCACGATTGCGTTAGATGTCACGTGCTCTAAGCTGGGCCTTCTCCGAGCGCTTGCAGAGTGGGCCGTTTATAAAAAAAATACAGCCACCAGGATCAAAATACAAACGTGCGATTGTCATTTACGGATATTGTGGATCATATTCAAGCTATTTTTGAACACGACGGGAATATTTCAAATTTCGGGTTGAAGTATCCTTTAATAGTCTAAATGGAACAAAAATGGATAGAGACATTTGTTAAGCTGATAATACAGGAAGCTGTAATTTTTACATCGCACACTGCTCCATGGATTTACTTAAGAAAAGGGGTCAGTGTGCTTTTTATGGGAATGAATGCCCAAATAATAAAACAGCTGATGCAAATTTCAGAATGATAAAGTTTCTTAAATGGCATCAAAAAGTTAGTTATTTAGTGCTTCCTCCGTGTTTACTGGGTAAATATATCCGGCAACTGCATACAGAAACTCTTCAGCTCCATGCCACTTCATTTTTATTTACAAGCCAGGTTAGAATTTTTGTTTTCAGAAAACCATTTAATTCAATTAACAATGTAACTCATATACAATAGATTGCATACTCACAGAAACTACACTTTGATTGTTTCTAAAATTTCTCCTCCCAATACTATCGCTTGAGTTATTATCCATTATCGAAGTTGGCCTAATGCACATATGTACGCTATCCAACTCTTCATGAAGTATGGCTTGTTTGTAGTTAAAACATTTCATACCGACAAAAATAGCTGTAGGCTCACTTGTTGTAAACATTAGGCGATTATATTTGAAAACATTGAGCAAGAACGTTGCCCAGTACCCTCCCCCGCTTTATCTCATTGTCCCGCTGGTCTTCAACATAAACATCCACAGTTCTCTCGAGCGAACAGGCTCAGTATAAGAATGCTTTTGTGGAAATAAATTTAGACTTTTCTAGTTTCAATTTTCTTCTGTTTGCCTCAATCATGTAGTTAAAAGCTTTCTGCTTTTAACAGCATAACCGAGGTTTCTGAGAATTTTGTGGATTTCTGAGAGCTCAGCAACCCACAAATTAAGCTAAAAGACGCACAGCCTTTCCACTCTAATGAAGAAGGAAGGCCAGCTGAAGCTGTACTATGGTGAGACAACTCTCAAGGACTGACCTAAGGGACGACTTCTTTCACGACCTCAAGGACGACGTCTAGGATGACGCTCTAGAGAAATTCAGCCTTTCCATCTGGTGAAAACCAGAGTGGCAAGGCTGAAAGGCTGCCGCCATCTATGAGAGAGGCCGGCTAACCGGTTGTCTAGTTGCCGCCATCGCTCATAGATGGCGGTAGCTGTCCAGAGTTTATGTCACGATCATTTGTTTGGTGGGGCATGGTCCTGGGGAACCTAGCCCTTAACAGCTCCGCTGTAAAAACGCACAGCACAAGAGAAAAATTGTTAATATGGCTTGAGTACATAAGTTTTGACCGGAGTGACCTGAGTGATAAATCTGCCGTGAAGTTAATGAGGCAGTTAAAAGCCCTATTCAGACAAGGAGGGAACCCTGAGCACCTAACGAGTTAAATGAGTTCCAACCCTTTTCTATGTCACAAGAGTCAGGGCCATAGGAGCGGAAACTCACTCGAACAGGCGCCTTCCCACAGATGTTGCCCTGGCTGTCTGTGGGATAGATGAGTCTCTCGGGGTTCCCATTTCTGTAGGCTGAAACGAGATTGAAAATTTGGCCAAACATGTGAATATCGTGAGACATGTGATGTCGTGAGACTGACACAAAAATGTTGTGAGATTGACACAAAAACAACACAAAGAAAAAGTCACTCCTTTTATGGAAGAGAAGGGTTAATCATTCGAGAGCCTGTTTGCGCCACTTACCAAAAAAGGCCACAATGCCCCAGCCGACGAGGAAGAATACGAACAGGAACAGGCAGATGATGTCGGTGCAACTCCTGCATTCACGGAGCGCAGCTGCTTGATTACTCGGTTACGGACAAGCCGACACGGGGAAAAGCCGTTAATCGTGGCGGCACGTCAAGCCGTCACTTTCGCTGCTGACAACTTACACGCAAGGCTGCACGCATAAAGTGTCTGGCAAAAGCGGCGTCTATACTCCGAGCACAGAACGAACGTAAAGAATAACTCAGCTAATTTGGAAATAGCTAGAACATGTTCACAAATGTAATAAGTATGATGCATGATCTAATCGGGAACAGAAATACTACACAGAAATTATTTCGGGAGAGGTGTAAAAGAGACAATCCCCCAGATGACTATTAACATTTCCCAAACTTGTGAATTCCGTAAATTTGGTTAACCTATACAGCGCCCTTGTATAGATTAACCCAGTTTTCAGTGAAACTGGAGTGGGCGCTCCCCCGGCATTCTACGGTAGCCAGGTAGCCTTACAGCTTGCGAGTATTGATAAGGAATTTTTAGGGCTTTAGTTGTGTGCGTGTGCAAGTGTTTTAAGAACAAAGACACAGTTTAAATTTTCCCTTGAAGCTTTTCTTAGTCAAGATTGCTCCGTAGAAGAATGAGGTTTATTTTATTTTTACCAGCTCATTTTAAGGTGTGTTCCCTGTCTTTTGTGTATTTACTTGGAGGATTGGTGACCTGATGAGATAAAAGCAAAACACTCCTAAAGTACTACATTTGCCTGGTCACAAAGGTTGTTCGTGTTCTCTTTAGAGTTTCAAGTGTGGTTTTTGCGCGCGACCTTCAAAACGGGATGTCCTGCAGTCTGGTGGTGTTGTGATGGTGTATATAACAGGTGTGTTTGAATAAACGAGACACTTTCTGTGCATATTTCTTTTTCAGCCACTGTAAACTTTTTTGCTCCTTCTGCCTTAGTCCCGGTTTAATTTCAGAATGTTAAATTTCGACCATGCTCGCGGACACGCTTATTGTACTTTCGGCAGTCTTTACTTCATGATGAACTGCAGCGAAGGCTACCAGACATCCTAGCCAATCCAGCGCTCCGAACATGTCACGTGACTACTCTGATGCCATGCGAGTCCCTGTGCCCCTCCTAAAGGGCACGTGACACTCGCAAGGCACCAGATTGGATTCGACGACTCAAGATTACAGAAAGGAGACACAGAGGTTCTAGACTGGTTGAACTCTGTCTAGCCGTAGCTCCACGAGAATGCACCAATTAGTAAGCCATGTTTAGGCCAAAGGTGTATTAGTATTGCCTTTTTTTTGTCAGTTTTTCTTGAAGAACTAAAAATTGCCAGAAAATGTGAGTATGCTCAGAGTGTGATCATATGCAATAGAAACATGGGAGGCCATGCTTGGTATTGAGATACCGAGAACTTGTAAGGCAGCAAATAAACTTTACGAAGTATGTTGTGTTCCAGCTAACTGTGTCACCAATTTAAGAAACCATAAAATTGATCTCTTCGAAGAAGGGCACTGTGTGAACAGGCTTTTTGGCAGCTCATAGTCTCACAATTTTTGTCGGACACCAGCCATTAGCTTTAGGAGTGTGCTCATGCGTGCACACCCTCGCAAACAAAAAGAGTAACTTGCCTGTTCTTCAGTGGTCCCTTGAATTCTGGATCGAATTTGTGCGGCTCTCCTGTGGGCATAGAAAAGAATCGTACAGTTTTAGAAACACAATGCAAATATTCTGCACATGTATGGAAGGACTTTCTGCATACACTATATAATGGGCAATGTTCAAGAACTTTCTCCCATATGTGAAAACAAATAGCCAGAAAGTTTTTATAAACATGTTAACAATCTTTAGTGGTATAAATAAAGAAAATCCAAATCCCATTACTAAATTATTTTAGAGTTACGTTGAATGGTGAAACTTGTATTCCAGCTGCCTCCTGGCCAGGAAATTGTTGAAATACATACTTTTCCTGGTACATATGAGAGTCGATAATTTTGTACAGTAAAATATTGCTATAGTTTGCAGTGAACTAAAAGTAAAGTACAGGGTGATTCAAGGAGACGCCAGTGCTCTTTAAATCGACCGCGAAATTCGGTTTCTTAACCTATCGCGCTACGATTTTATGCAGCGTTGCCCTCAGATGGTGCATTTTTTTCGTAAAATTTGCAAAGAGCGAATCTTATCTGAGGAAAAAGTAAAGAAAGAAAAAGGCTTAGCTCCTATGGAAACGCAGCGACGCCACCGGTCTTCAAACAACACGGCGCCGTTTCGCACGGGAGACAAGAGATGGCGCAAGCGGTCGCTACGCCAACTGCCGCCAACGAACGAACATACGACGCCGAGAGCCGGCGTCTTTAGCAGACAAGGAACTGCAGTTCCTTGTTGTTACTGCGCCTGTTTTTGTTTCTGCGACTGTCGCCGCCTGCGGAACGCGCGCCGCATTTGAGTCGAAAAGATCGTCTGCCAAACACGCCGGCTCTCGGCGCCGTATGCTCGTTCGTTGGCGGCAGTTGGCATCGCGACCGCTTGCGCCATCTCTTGTCTCCCGTGCGAAACGACGCCGTGTTGTTTAAAGACCGGTGACGTCGCTGCGTTTCCATAGGAGCTAAGCCTTTTTCTTTCTTTACTTTTTCCTCAAGAAAGTTCGCTCCTTGCCAAATTTACAAAAAAAATGCAGCATCTGTGGGCAACGCTGCACAAAATCGTAGCGCGATAGGTTAAGAAACCGAATTTGGCAGTCGATTTAAAGAGCCTAGCGTCTCCTTGAATCACCCTGTAATTAGTATTGTTGAAATGGGCTCTATCCTTGTAGAGAGGACACGCCGAACACAAAGTCAAACAGTTAGAACTTAGGGACAAGCAAGCAGTATTGTAATGTTATCCTAAAGCAAAGGACTTGCTAGGCAGAACTGCCTTTTTTCTCTGCTGGCCTTGGCTTGCAGAAATGAAATATAAATTTAGGGTAAAGTGTCTGCAAGGAGTTATCTTGAACATGTTTGAAAGACATATACATGGCAGTTTCTGGACTGGAACTAATAAATATTGAGATCTTTAGAGAAACTAATGTGTGTGTATACATATATATGCTACAAAATGCCCCCCCCCCCTCCAAAAAAAAATGTTTTTTTATTGTAAAGATAAACTATGACGCATAGTCTATCTTTGCAATAAAAAAGAAAAAAACCTCTAGCAGTCTGAACCACATGGCAAAGTTCCAGAACTAACCGTTATCTTATTAAAAAGTTATAACCAATGTTCGGAAATTTTCAATGGGAAAATGGCGGCCGATGGACCTCCTATAATACATGCAGCTGAATGGCACCACTCACTGAAAACGGGCAAAAATGGGCCCAATATTTTCTCGCTGAAATTTTCAGAACGATCTGCTCTGAAACTTTGACATCTGCTTCAGACTGCTAGGACTCCATTTGAACGGAGAATGAGAGCTAGCTATTCCTTGTGATCGATGCGAGCATCGTTCGCACAAAAACCAGTACCTCTTCGTTAGGCA